>PHNY01287335.1:550-10777 GCA_003724115.2 Anethum foeniculum | reverse complement strand
CAGCCTAAATCAAGCCTAATACAACTGGTACAAATCACAGATTTACAGCTAGTAAATAACAGCTATATACATAGTAATCAGCTAGTAAATAACAGCTATAATACATGATTATATTGACATAAATTACTTCCAATTAATGATCCGATTATCCCCCATTCACCGATTAACCATGTAACGTGCTTTAACCGATCAAGTACGATTCCCAAATTTTAGAACATTGCTTTAAAGTAACGACCTAACAATACGAGAAATTACCATAACCCCCCCCCCCCACTAATATAAGGCGTACTAAATTGGAAGTACATGTGATTTTAATTTAAAATTGAAGCGTGTCACATACAACAGCGGACCTACAACTGAACTAATGAGACTTTTCATCCCAAGTGTTTTTTAACAAGCTTATATTATATTATAACAAAAATACGTATAGGCCACACTAACAAAAAGCAAAGCAGAGAGCCCTTATTTAAGGGAAAAATAATGCTGCATTTTGATGGGTAGATATTGATGATTGTTTTTTGTTAAACCATTTCTCTTGTTCTTTTTTTTATCGGTGACTGGACCTCGTGAGTACAAAGAGCTAGGTTCCCTACTTATCATATATGTACGATAAGATTATCTAATGCATATATGGTAGATTGCAAGTTTTAGAACCAAGTTAAATTTGTATTAAACTTAGTCACGTTAATTTAGAAGTTCAACACCCAACACCCACAAGTCATTTTTTAATGTACAAAGCAAACCAAACAAATCTCTAATATAACACAAGACCAATGAATATATAGGGTTTGCACTATAGCCACAGACAGAAACAAATATGCAAAAATATTAAAAAAAAATTACTCTCATTTCAACTTATTATATAGCATAAATATGAAAGATAGCAACAGAATGTGCATCTCCTACTTGTTTGGCAGCCGTAAGGTTAACATCAAGGATTGCTTTCTCTTGCGAAGTCCCATCACCAAGCATACAATGTCCACCATTTACGTCAATAGAGACTAATGCCTCAGTTTGTTCAATCACCAAATAACCTCCATTTGAGAGAGGGACCCTACAAGATTATAACACCATTAACGAGACAAGTTAAACATAGATTATACTAGACAATAAAACAATATCAATAAGTTATTATAAATCCAATTAAAAAATATTAAAACAAAAAAAAGAAAGACTTGTTGTATAAGTTGATATTACATCTTTCGTCTTTTAGATGTTAGTCATTTAGCGACACTAGGAGGAAAATGAGAATAAAAAACTAGCAACAGGATTTCTATTGAAGAGTTTTCCATTTCCAGTTACAATGATAATGTTTATGAATCAAATTGTTTGGGATATTAGGCAGTGTACAATTTTTTTAGCGGAAGTCTAAGATTCTAATTAAATACAAATAAAAGTCTAGAAGGCCATAAAAGTTTCAAGTCAGATGATCTATTAAGTTCCCTTCAAGATCACTTTACACCAAACACCTATTTTACCAAACACCATAAATAGGTGGTTTTTGTTGTAATACTAGCATTAGAATATCGCAACCCTGGCATTAGTATTGTGCATTATGAATATTGATTAGTATTGCTCATGTCTGTAAAGTATCTGATTGAGTTTGTGCCACTGATGCTTCCTCGAAAGACTAATATGTAATTAGTAGATACTCCATAGTCCATATATCAAAACTCTGAATAAATTTTATTCTTTTTGCTAATTTAATTAAGTATTTACTATAGACAACATAAACATCAGATCTTCTTACCTTTTGCTAAGAATTTTATCAAATTCTTCCTCAACCTTGTATTCATCAAAAAGGGGAGTCCGCAGGCTGTATAGTTCTACTCGATCACAAAGATCAGGAGCCATCTCCTGAAGATAATTCGTGACCTAAAGATATAAAATTTAAGAAGTTAATGCTTTGGAAAATCATGGACCCAAACATGACTCACAAACGGGTGGAAAAGAATTCGGACATTTCACATACATTTAAGATCCCAAACAGAAAATGAGTTTATTGAGAAAGAGTCAAAAATTTGCAAAAAAAACCTCTGTATAGACCTACAAATTACTAGTCAATGCATAAGCCCAGATGAAGTAATGGCGGGAGAATTAGCAGAATTTAAAGAGAGGAATCATATATATATATATATATATATTATAGAGGAACATGGGCATCTTTGGTTTGTAAGGTTGGTTGGTTAACAGTTTAACCAAATAATGAACGACCGTTAGATCTTCTGAACTAAATAGACGAGAACTGTATAGCAACAAAAAAAAAAGAGATGAGAAATGTTTAATGTAACACTAATGAATATTCTATCTATTAATATTTTAACTACTAAGGATTGAATCCTATCAACAACAAACTAAAATTAAACATTTATGTAATTAGTTTCAAAAATACAAAGGAGTAGAGTTTGAATCTCATCAACCACATATTTTATATAATTTTGTTTAATTTTAGTTCTCCAAATATTTATACCACAGTATATAATCATTTTCTTTTTCATATTAATATTTATAGTTGTATAGGCACTCTTTTTAATAAAAAGTTATTTTATTGTGGGTTTGTGATAATGACTTACGGTTTGAATCTTTTATACATATGTTTTTTAGGTTAATGAAACCAAATAGATCTTAACACCCAAAAATTTAAAGAATTGTAATAAACATATAGTTGAAAAAATTAGACTATAACAAATACAATTATATTTACTTTCAGTTTCTTACTTTTATATAGTAAAGTAAGCCAAAAAAAATAAATAAATAAATAAATAAATATATATATATATATATATATATATAAATGTAATGCTTAAACGTAGGTATTTTATTACATTTTGAATTAAAATAAATTTATATTAGTAATAAATCTCTGTAATATTGTCAAAGATATTTTATACAAAAAAAATTGAAAAATATGCAGTAGTTAGATTGTATCATGACACCAAGAAACACGGAAGTGGTTAAAAAGTTTTTGTGTACATCAGTGTCGTTTCAGGTTTTATTTTCTGACCCGATAGTCGTTAAACCTGACATAACATTAATCATTAGGTGAGGTTAATCTGATTTCCCGTTTTCTCATATAAATTTTATTAAATTATTAAAATTTTAGATGACATATAACTTTAACAAAAAAGTTGGTAACAATTCAATAATACAAAATAACTTTTTTTAATATTTAGACTCGTGCTTTGCACGAGGAAACAGGTTGAAGGGAGGGGACTAGGGAGATACTATATACAAAATAAATTTTATTGACTGAAAAAGCACAAAAGCTCACACCATTCCTACGATTCAATCTCAATGCAACTTCATTCTTCAAAAACAAGATTTCAGATAATAGAGAATTTAAAAAATCTCAGCAAATGAAGTTATTAATTAAATCAGGAGTCAGCCTCAGGACAGTAATTGACCCGTTGGTAAAGGGGATCAGAAGACTATGGATAAATTTTTTTATTGAAAGGAAGAACAGCTAGTGGAGCACACACTAGAAAACTACATTAAATCAATCTGATATCTAATCCGAGTGCTCAATATGGAACATGAGAACCTTCATTCTTACTAAATTCCTCATCAACATGTGCTTAGGTATATTACTGGGATTCCCTTAAAATATTTAACCTCTAAACAAAAAAATATGTACTTGGTAAGGACTTTCCTTATGTGGTTAATTCAAACATACATCCCGTCAGAGTGGCATCTCTTTTATGCTGTTGAGGGACTTGCACCTTATTATCTACTTTTCTTTCAAAAATAAACACAGATTGGAGATAAAGAATACTATCCTTGATCAAGTTGCGACTACATAAAATCACATGTTTAGTCATTTGGTCAATGTCAAATACCTCATGATATGTTCGTGGAGAATCGACAACCATGCATTTCACCTGGAAAACGTTAAACCAAAGAACACCATAAGACAACTCAATAAACAACTTGTTGAAATACAATGCTGTAAGAAACTTTTTATAATATAAAATGATCACAGCAGATACTGCAAAAGGCAGTATAAGTGATAAAGAACAATTAACCTTCTCATTAAAATAATCCTGGACAACAGACAGTGTTTGACCCAACGCCTTGTGCAACAGGACAGGAATAGCCCCTTCCACACCTTCATCTGCTGCAAGAGCTGCAGATTTTGCATGTTCAATAATAGCCTTCCAAGTTGAAAGCAAGCCTTCCAAATCTTTTTGCAATTCCTCCAGTGAATGACCAGCAGCAACAGTTCTTACAGTCAGACCATAACCTTTAGGCTGCAGAGTTTTTGCTATGACTCTTAAGCGTGTACGCTCCACACCAGATATTTTTTTAGAAATACCAATGCTATTGCTTTGAGTACTCAAAACCTGCAAGACATTTAGTAAAAAAAACTCAATAAAGGGCTAACAAATGAAATCAACACCAACAAGAATAGAACACGTACTAGGAATAAAGGAAAAGAACACATAGTAAGACTTACCCAAAACCTGCTCCTTAGCTTTGGATAAGCTGTCAGTGTGGGGCCTTTTGTACCCAATCCCTCTTTGACAACTTGAACGATTATTTTAGTGCCTTTGCGAACTGGGTCCCACTTACCATTATTTGTTTGTAAATCTTTTTTATCTTCCAGATCCTGGAGATTAGGAGGGAATTCCAAGTCACTCAAGAGAAGTTTTCCAGTCATCTGACTTTCTATGTTGTGCCCTTCTCCAGCAAACTGATCTAAAGATGTCTCGGACTCAACCTCATTCCCACGACCAGGTACACTTCCATTAACATTGTCTCTAAAATCTTCCATCAGATCAAAGTCATCCTCATTTTCGTGCTCCCCATAATCATCGCGCATGTATTGTACAGAAACATCTTCAGTTTCGTGCTCCTCAGGGTCATCAATGTCTTCGGCATCATCTAAATTCAGACCATTTTCAATCATATCTGAGTTATTCTTAAGATTTTTATAATCAGTTATATCTTTATCCTTCCTACCCCGGCGAAATGGTGGAAACACAAACGGCTCTCTGTTAGGCTTTATATCCATAAGGGAAGGTCGAGAACTCCCAATATTCACAAATGCCCCGCCCATGTGAGGAACTAGTTTTGTAAGTACTCCTAAATATACACTATCGCACTGCACATTATCTTTTACAGGCTCCAGTAATAATTCAACCAAATTTCCATCCTCTAATACAGCAATTCTTTGCATGGTACATAAAGAAGAGTTGATCAATATAACCGTCGAAAAAGATTTCTGCAGAGCTAGGCTACTTTCTTCATTAGTATTAGAAGAAGTGCTATCATATACTGAACTCTCAGATTGAGCTGCAGATCCTGTAGGTGCTTCCACTGAAGCACTTGAACCTTTGTTTATACTGATGACCTCTCTGGAGAACAGCTCTCCTGGGATTCCTTGTATCAAATTGTGGCACTCTGCATCTTTCGACTCATCTTCGATGGTTTCTATATTCTTAGATGCATTACAAACCCCAATTGCAGCAGAAGGAAATGAAGAAGCGTGTTCGAAAAACCAGGGCTCCTCAACTGGGAAGTCTTTTTCAGACAATGTAGCATGAGAACTAGAGGTCTTATTTGTATCATTAGCATCGGAGTCTGATTCATCCTCAATTGTGTAATTTTTTAAATAATTTAATTCTAGCAAGGCACTGCAATGAAAATTCTCAATCTTGTCTTCATCTAGCATACCGTTTGAAACCTCTGACTCTTCAAAATATAAAGAAAGTGAAGAATACTGGAGTAGCCAGGGTTCCTCTATTGGTTCTTCCCTTGCTAACATCACATTTGATATTGCACTTTTTGTAATATCAGGAGTTTTATTACATGGAACAGATGTATCAGTGCCTGCCTCATCATTCAAATACCGGTTCTCGAACAAGGAGGCACCAGTAATGCATTCCTTACTATTCTCTTCATCTGCAAATCACTGGAAGTATTTAAGTGTTCAGCTACGTATTAACATAACTAGCTTATAACCTGTGCGAAGCACGGGCGAGTTTAGTATTGTTTTGCAATTTTTTATATATATTGACATTTATATAGTGTAAATTATGAAAATGCAGTCATAGTTTGTTAGACCTCTTTTTGTTAAATTTGTGAGCTGCGAGAATGCTGCAATTTAGTCAATGTCATATAAGATATAAGATGTTTATTTTTGCAGTAGAAATGATTTTGAAAAGAGATTGGTTATGAAGAAACCAAACCTACCAATCAATTTTATTTATTTATTTTTAAGAAGTGTAAGAATGCCGCAACAACTTCTTTTCTAATAAAAAATGTCAATTTTTATTTTATTTTCTTTTGTCAAGTAAAATTCTAAATTTATTGTATTGGTGAGAGAATAGTGCAATGTAATATGTGGGATAAAAGTCCATCGTAGTCACTAGTCAAAATTAATTGTACATATATTGCTTCTTCAAGAGTATACTTGAGTTTTATATTAACAGTAATATTTATAGCTATTTAATTAATGGCATGTACTCTTAAAAACTACTAATAATGTAAATTCTAACTTTTAATATTGTTATTATTAGGAGGATTCGAACCTTAGATTTTGGTAAAATAGTATAAAAATTAAAAAAAGAATATTCTTTAGTACAGAACCAACGGCTCTAATTTATTCAATAAAAATCTAATGGTGGTTATTCATTGAACCAAACTACCATTAACTATACCATGTTTTGCTTATTTGTGCAGTAGAAATGATTTTGGAAAAAGATGGTTCCGAAGAAACCAAACTACCCATCTATTTTATTTATTTATTTTAAAGAAGTGTAGGAATGCCGCAACAACTTCTTTTCTAATAAAAAAATGTCAATTTATATTTTGTTTTCTTTTGTCAAGTAGATATCTAAATTTATTGTATTGGTGAAGGAAGAGTGCAATGTAATATGTGGGATAAAAATCTTAACAATAATAATTATAGCTATTTAATTAATTGCATGTATTTTAGACTACTTATAACGTAAATTCTAACTTTTAATATTGTTGTTAAGAGGATTTGATCCTTGGTCTTTTGGTAGAATAGCCTAAATAACTAATATTTTTAGTATTGTTGTTAGGAGTATTCGAGCCTTAGATTTTGGTAAAATAGCCTAAAAAGAGAATATTCTTTAGTACAAATCTAAAGGCTCTGATTTATTGACTGAAGATCTAACGGTCGTTGTTCTTTCTATGGTTGAACCAAGCTACCAACAATTTTACCATGTTTTGCTTATTATAGTTTATATTTATAGTTAGATAGATTAGTTAGACGTCACAGAACCATATAATATAAGTTAATACCTCTAGCTTGGGCAGACATGGTAGGCTGGAGTGAAAGCTGTGTATCCGTCATCCATGGCCTTACTGTATGAGTAAGGTATGTCATCCATGAACGCTTGGCAAATGGTCTTCTGTTGTGCTTGTGAAGTGTATGAAATGACAGAGAAATTTCAGGCCTTGGTCTTAAGAGAAAGGCATATGAAGGCCTTGTATTCCCATAGATAAGATAAGTGGTGGACGTGAAATTTAGAGTGTGAGATACCTGTTACAACCAAAAATATGAAAAGTTAGCAACGAAATACAAATTTTGGTGGCAAATAATTATGAATATTATAAATCCTTGTATACAAGGTGAGCATGACAAAGAAAAACCTTGAATTCGTTGGTCGAAAACATAGTGTGGAGACATAGGTTTAGCATCTGTTGGGGGATAGGATGAGAGTTAATAATGTGGTGAGTTGAGTAGGTAATATTAATCTTCTGTAAGACAAACACACCGTGAGAATTAACATTTGTAGAATTAAAGAAAGGCAAAACAGCATAACCAATTGTAATTGAATGTAGTTAAAAACAGGATTGAAACATTAAACCAAACATTTTGTGAAATGAAAAAAGGAATACTGATAATAATAAAGAAAGGGAAAGGGGGAAGTAACTTACCCGCCGCAACAAAAAACCAGGCTTGTTTCTTAGTAATTCAGCAGTTATACTACTACAGTATCTACACCACCCCTAAAATCCATTACGTTTTTCACCAAGATAAGGACGACCAAGATGAATGCCACCGGGATATTTTCGTCTTTCTCTCCTTTATTTCCCCCTTCATCTTTTCTTTTTTTGGGTAAATTTTCTTTTCTTTTCATCTTTTTCATCTTTATGTTAAAAAAAATATATATATGTATATATGTTAAAGATATTCATCTTTATGTTAAATGTCTTTAATATATATATATATTCTTTTTTTTCTTCAAAAACTTAGAAACATGAAAAATAAATTTTGTATAGAATTTTTTATTTTCTTTTCTGCAATATTTAATATTTTTCTTTTTCTTTCTCTTTTCAACTAAAAACTTGGAACGCAAATGACATGCTAAACTAAAATTTATAAAAATATGTAAAAAAATTATTACTCCAACGAGACGAAATACAGTCTATAATTTTAGTCAATCTCTTTATATTGGCTATTTGTCGAATTTATACTGACATCATTATTTTTAAAATATAATTAATCATTATAACCGTGTGATATTTCACTTGCATTTTCAACAAAATTTACATAAACTGGTAGTGATCCGCGTATACGGGATGGGAAGAATAAAGCCCTTGCTTCCGATACTAATTACATAGATAGGCATTTCAAGTAATAGTAGTAAAACTTGATGTGCGGAATGTTTTAAGTTTGTCTTTTGGTAAGATCATAATGAGAACATAATTTTTATTTCTATTCTAAACAATATGATATTGAAATTTATTTTTTTACCTTTTTTTAAAAAGATTAATTGATATAGGTCATTTGTTGATATCTTGGAGGATTAAAAGTATGTCTCTACGTTGTATTTGCTTCTCCCGTCAATTGTAACAAAAATAGTTTAATTTTTGGTACATTATTATGGATCAAAGTAGGGACGTTATAACAACATCCATTGAAAAATATAAAATTATGTTAAAAAACATTGGAAAAGACCGTAAACGAATTTATGTCAAAAGTTGGAAAATATTGACTATGTTTAACAATATTAATGCCGATTTGCAAGCACACAACTATGATACCTTGCGTTCATCGGTTTTCCAATTTTTCCATATTTGAAAAAGCATTTCTTCCCTTTCGTGGTGCAACATTTAAACTTAATCGTGCCAAGCTGATTAATTGCACTGCAAGTCGAAACAAATTGCAAGTGGACTCACCTGGCGCGTATTACAGAATTCTAGCTGGATTGAAGCTTTTAGAAGTGGCTGTTAGTTAGTTGTGGGTATTATTAGCCACGTGTGTTGATGTTTGATGTACGTGTACGGTGTATCACTCACTGAATGCCATTAAGATCTTGTTAGATGAATACGTTTCCGCAAGTTTACGATAAGATTTGAGTTTTTATTTTAAATTTTCATGTTTATATAAATATTTGAATGTTCTGCATTTTAAATAAAATTCAAATCTAAATTTCTAAACAGTTAATTTGATCAAATTCAAAATTTCAAATAAAATTGCTTGCAACTTCACTAAACTTCTCAGTGCTCGAAATGCCCTCCTCGCCTACATCATTTCGTTCAAACTTCGTTTAAGTATATACGATACCCTCTATAAACTGATCGAATGTTAATAATCACTTAAAATTACAACTCTAATTGGAGCCGTCAAGAGTCTGAAAAAATTACCAGGTGACGTCGAAAATGAACTTGAATCACGATGGCTGCTGCCACATCTTCTTGGGATGTTGATAACTTTGCGGCACCTACATGTAACATTCTCAAGTCCTTTGCATCATCGTCTTCTCTACTTGTATTTTTATATATAATGTCTTCGAGATGGACAGTAAGAGTAGTTTCCCGCCGAGATGATGACCGAAAACACTTTCTCCATCTAAACCATTTCTTCGACTTGTGTTTCGTTGCTGATTTTCCCATACTGATTCCTTTTTGCTCTATTTTTTCTAGGGGTTGATTCTTACATTTTATTCAGAAAGTATTGCGCAAAATTGTTGTCCAAGCTTTCCAAGTGCTGCTACTAATTATAGCTTCTGAACAAGTATGCGTGAAGGCTGGGAATGTGCGAGCACGCTCATGTTTATTTATATATAAATATATTATATTTCCGTTACATACAAGAGTGAACGTGCGTGCATACCAAAATAAGTACGTGAACGGATGATTCTAAGTATGCGCTGGTGCACAAGTGTAATATATTTTCAAGTGAAATCTATTTTAATTCATTCAACACTAAAATCTGTTTCATGTTAACAGTGCATCGTACGGGTTGTTTAG
>PHNY01287314.1:560-14714 GCA_003724115.2 Anethum foeniculum | reverse complement strand
GATGATGATGATGATGATGATGATGATGATGATGATGATGATAATAATAATAATAATAATAATAATAATAATAATAATAATAATAATAATAATAATAATAATAATAATAATAATAATAATATGAAAATTGATTAATTATAATGGTCCAGTTTTGTATTAAATGGACCAAATTTCAGAATTTATAAAGAATAAGTTTGAGATAAATTTGCAGAACAAGTTCATTTCGACAATAAAAATTCTTCAAAAAAAGAGATTATAGGTCTCTAGAGAAGAGATTGTAGGTGGATGGCGGATAATATATATATAATGCATATAAATACAAAAATTTGTATAAGTGCAAGAATTAATTTTAATATGTGGTCTAAGGGGTCTAACATTAAGTGGTATATAAT
The DNA here is from genome assembly GCA_003724115.2 of Anethum foeniculum. Taxonomy (NCBI): domain Eukaryota; kingdom Viridiplantae; phylum Streptophyta; class Magnoliopsida; order Apiales; family Apiaceae; genus Anethum; species Anethum foeniculum. The sequence goes on along the minus strand of PHNY01287314.1, from coordinate 14,322 downwards.
GAGCATAACTCATATTTCTGAGAAGAATGAGACGTGGTTAATGTGGATTCTTGTTTGGTGTAATATAATATGTTATCAACTTATGACACAAAGGACAAGTGGTTTGTTTAGATTATATATATTTGTCATTATGCATGCAGGGACACGTTTCATATAGAGAGGACAAAAGAAACAGGTGGCTTACTTAAATTATATACACGTGTCATTATGCATGTATGGACGCGTTTCATATGAAGATGACAAAAATACAAGGTAAAATTTTAGATTATATATACGTGTCATTATGCATGTAGGGACACGTTTCATATGGAGAAAATAAAGATAAATTATTTTTCTTTATAAAAATTGTAAGGTAGCTACTTGGTGACAAAAAGTCTCTATAAGAAATTTAGGTTGCCGAAAATATTATCCTTTTTGTTTACTATGAATCTCATAAAATGTACTAGACATTTTATTATTTTACATTAATTTAAATGATCAAATCTAATATATAATAATTATTGTCAATGAATTCATTATCGTGTACTTTCTTTCCGTTGGAACACCTACTAATCCAACATTCATTAATATACAGAATCTCCTAGCACAAAAAATCACTAGAATCTCCTTGTACAAAAAATCACTCATTAATGTACAGATTATTGCTATTAAACATGCACAGACAGTTTAAATCAATTTGTGTGTTTGTCCACATCCCACAAAAGAAATATAATTTGCCAAGCCTTTCATACTTACATATCACCACAAAATTAGAACCATCCCTCTTACTAATCTCCTTCTTCCACAGTAAGGGTTTTCTTACATAAAGTTGATTCTGATTCGCATATACTCGCACCAGATATAACTGTTATTTTTTGGATCATACTCTAAGAATTCCTCAAAGAAATTACCGATTGTTTATCCACTACATTAGATATGAAACCTTCTTCGAAATCATGAATTTGAATTCAAATTTTAAGATGCACATAATTGGACACTTAGTGATTGTTTGCCAGGAGGGATCAATTTAATAATGAGTATCGCATTATCAAAATATCAAGGACTTCCTTCCATAACCCACTGCATATATTTGACATGATAAAATTGAAATTAGAAAAATTTCATTCTTGTTATACTCAAATTCAACATGGATATTTTTATAATGGATTTGGATTAATTAGATATAAACTAAGAAAAAATTTATGAGATTTTATTAGGGTTTTTAGGAGCTTCATGAAGATTGAGGGCGCACCATCATCTCCAATTCATGAAGTACGCGTCCTCTGAGATTTAAGGAATTGGAAGTTTGTTAAATTTATTTTTGCAGGTTAAAGAAAATTCCCTTTTTGGATGAAACCAAGAAGGTGGATGTCTATGAACAAATGTCTCCAAAGGTATTCTTGGCTATTGAAGACCCTCTGATATGCTCAATGGTTGTCATCATTGGGGATGTGGAGTAAATTCTAGTGTCTGCTCTGGAAACTCTGTTCCTGTATTCAACGGGTGTACTCATTAAAGAACTTTGGTGTAATCCTGTAATGTACTCTGAAGCTTGGGATCACTTGTCATTTTATCTGGTGCGTGCTTCTAATTGGGGGACAAGGATGTGTCTGACATTTGGGGTAAGTTATGGTTATACCTTCAGTTACGAAATCGGGAGACAGTTGGTAGCAGAGCGCTACCCCTCAATTTAGGGAAATTTCTTATCCGTGAAGTTTCCAAATTGTAACATAGCCTTGCACCTTCGGGATAATCCTCATCATTGGACATTTTGAAAGCGAACCTTTAGGGTAAGAAACCTAGCACATTATGGTATCTTACTCTCCAAAAACTACGTTAGGCTTGATTCCCTATAAATAAGGATACTTAGGCACATTGTGAGAGGGTGAAAGTTAAGAGCTCTGAAACGGCCAACACTAAACCTCAGCAATATCAGCCACCAATTATATACAACCACCATACTCCAATAAATTTTTTGGTAAAGAACCGTCATCGTATATCCTGATTTAGGTCGTATATCCTGATTTAGGTGACGGGCCTTGAATTTTGTCATTACCAAATTTCTTGGTTAATAGTTCTCTCTCTTGATCCCCATGGCAGGCTTCTATATATCTGCAAACTGAGTCCTCTTTGCTTTTACATTAAGGTTTATATCCGTTAAGTATCTCCCGTTAATACAAATTTATTAGTGACCTTTATCATATTATCAAACTCAAAGTTGTTATTGTTCGGTCATTTGGATATAGGGGTGTAATTCGAGTCGAGTTTGTGCTTATCAAATTCGAGTTCGAGCTCTTTTTTCAAGTCGAGTTTAAAAATTGTCGTTCCCAAAATATGTGATCGAATTCGTCTCGTTTACTATACGAGTGGATAGGGTAGAGCACGGTTCAGATCGGGGCAGTTTTTGAATAAAACCGAAACCGCAAACCCTCGGTTTTTAAAATTTAAAACCGCAACCGCAACCATCGGTTCGGTTTCGGTTTTAAAAACCTCGGTTCGGTTTTTATCGGATCGGTTTCGGTTATAAAACCGCCTTAAATAAAATTGACAAAATAAATATAATTAGTAGAATTTTTAAGCATACAAATTATGAAGTACAAATGTTCCGAATTTTTCAGAAATTAGACAACAAAGATTTCATAATTTATTACAAAAAGTTAACATAAAACTTGAAATTGTTTGACAGGAGCAGGCAAGTAGCAGAGAATGAGATGCAAGACCAGAGACCACAAATACTCTCCTACAAAATAGCTAGCAGAGTGTTAGAAAAGAATGCATATGAGAATTCTTAACTATTACAAACAAAGATGACCAAAAGCAATATTATTGTGTTGCGCATGCTTAGGTCTGGCACCATGACACCATCCTGGTCATGTAATGACAATTTCAACAGTGGATCAAACACTAACGCAAGCAAGGAACAGTTTTTCTAAAAGACCAAATATCTCAATTAACAGCTTGGAGATTGATAGCATTTCTCTAGGTAGCCTGTAGCCATCTGAGTTTTTAACTTAATATCACTATATTGTACCATTTCAAAATCAAGTATAATTCTTTTCCGGGAAGTTCCAGCTTGGAGTATAATTTTTTTATCCAAATAATTATAATTAGCTAGCCAATTTCTTTATTGTCCATTAATTATGCAGGTTGATCTTCGAGTGAATCATACCCTAATAAAGGAACAGGTCTTGTTAACTAACTGAAATGTAGAACAACAAATTAGCATACACTTGTTATTTAATACAATCTAGAACCCAGACCAACAAATGCAGATTTTGAACTAAATTAGCATTAGCATCAGAGGATATAAAATTGGTATAAACACATACCTCTTCTGAATAATGCATTAGTCATCGATGTAGCTGAATAAAGCATATTGGACAACTTTCACCTCTTCTGTAATAACGCAGATTGGACAGTAAGTATGGATATCAAGATAATGCAGATTAGCGAATAACGCAGATCGTAATAACGCAGATTAACAGACATTTTGCAGTAAATATATAGCATATTAGACTTTTTTCAGCAGAAGATAAAATAATAGATAGCAGACTGGAACTGGACAGTTTGCAGAAAACAATAGACTCAAAATAGTAGCATAATCAGAAGCAGAAACATAACAGATTTAAGAAATTAGTAGACTGAAATGAGCTGCAGATCAGAGCATAAGAATAACAGAGCAGATGAATTAGGCAAAAACTGAAAATTAGTAGCAGTTTACACTCAGCAGTCAGCAGAAACAGAGCAGAAGACAGTAAATTGAAATTACCAGAAAAAGACAGTAGCAAATTGAAATTAGGACATTTACCATTTTCCAGTTTCCCATGCTGCAAATACTCCTCTGGTTCTCCTTTAAGGTCAATGACACTCTCAGAATTTCTTAGCCAATCTTGGCTACAAACTAATGCTTCAGCTGTCTTTGGTGAAAGGGAACTTCAATAGGCATCGATAGTCCTTCCACCGGTGCTAAAAGCAGCTTCCGAGGCAATGGAAGAAACCGGCATACCTAACACATGCTTAGCTATTTCCGAAATATAGGAAATCTTGTGGAGTTCCCCTTCCACCATCCTAATATGTCAAAACCCTCACCTTTTCTTTCTCTTGCATCAACTAAGTACACATCAAGTTCTGATTTTCCTATCCCTCATTCATCCTGATCTTCCATATACTTCTCAAAATCATCTTGCCATGACTTATCCGATTGATTTGTTTTAGGTTTAGAAGAAGAATTTTCAAGGCCCTTCGAGTTCATGTAATAGTCAAAGAGTTCTTGCAAAGTCTTCAATACTTTGTCACGCATTAGAACATTTTTAGTAGATCCTCTCCCATAAATTTTGGCAAAGCAAAAATCTATGTAACTCATTTTGTACCTCGGATCTAACACAACCGCCACATACAACAAGAAATTGGTATTTTCCATATTATCCCAATACTTGTCGTACTTATCCTTCATTCTTTTAGCCATATCCCTCATCAACATATCTTCACTTGAACACAAGTTTATAATGGCCTCTTGAACCTTTACAAGCTCAATAAAAAAGACATTGGAAGTGCAATATTTGGAACCCGATAATTTTAAGGTAACATCATAAAAGATTTCTAAGAATTTAATGAAACGATTGACATTACCAAAATCATCATGAAAGGGAGCACCTTCTATAACTTTCTTCTTCTTTTTCTTTAAATTTTCACCTACAACCTCAAGATCATTGGACTTAAAGAATGCTTCATAGTCGTTATCTTCAATAACCATTCTTATAAAAGCTCCCTCATATTTTACCGCAACTTCCAACATTGTGTAAGTTAAATTCCATCTAGCATCAACATCAAGACACACCATCTTATCACATTTTATCTTCTCCTTTTCTACACATTTTCTAAATTTTTCAAGTCTTGCCGGTGAAGACCTAACATATCTAGTTGCATTTCGAATTCTAGCAATTGAATCATGTTGCTCTTTCAAACCATCCTTCACTACTAAATTCAAAATGTCAGCACAACATTGCATATGAAGAAATTTATTATCCAATATAGCCTCCGGTCCTCTAAGAAATTTCTTTAGATGTGAGATTGCTTTATAATTGGACGATGCATTATCTAATGTGATGGTAAAGATACGATCTATCCTTCATTGTGCAAATAAATCAAGTAGCATCTTTCCAATTGCAACCCCTTTATGGCTTCCAATTTGAGGAAAGTTTAGAATTTTTTTGCACATCTTCCAATCATCATTAATCCAATGAGCCGTAAGTCACATATAATTAATGTTTTGTACCGATGTCCAAGTATCCGTTGTGAAAGACACTCTTTGAAAGGCCAAATTCTTTTTCAACTTTACTAACTCTTTTCCATATATCTTAAGACAATCCCTAGCAACGGTCCATCTACTTGGAATCTTAAATCTTGGTTCCGCTTCATTCAATAACTCTCTAAACCCTTCATGTTCTACAATCCTAAAAGGTTGATTGTCTTTTATACACATTAGAGCTACTTTTTTCCTTAACCTCTCTTGATGGAAGGTGTGAGCCTTAACGGTGCTAACTTCCTTTGATATTTTTTTCAAATTGTAATGTCTTTTGCAATTTATCAAGATTGTTTCGAAGTGGTGATTTAGGACATGCATGTTTTAAATGATTCATCATTGCGGATGTCCCATTTCGTGAATAACATCCAATTATTACACTACATAAAAGACATTTAGATTTCTCTTTACCCTTTGGACAGCCCGAAATTCTATCAAAATAATCCCATACAACTGAATTTTTTTTACCCTCACAGATACTATCTTTTTTATCATCACACTTTACTTCATCATCTTCTAAGTTCACATGTATCTACAAATGGAAAAAGCATATCTAAAATTTAAAAAACATATAAAACTAGCATAAACTTACAGAAGAACAAAGAAAAAGAATAGATTTTAGACTAGAATAGCATACCACTGGCACTTCTTCTGTTTGAGCCTTAGATGCTTCTTGCAGAGGAGTTGGATCCTTAGATGCTCCATCCATGACTTCAGTCAAACCCAATTACCCAATTCGATGTCGTCGCTTGAAGCCGTTAAAAGTTAAAACCCTGTGTCGAGCAACAGCCTAGTCTTCACTTTAGTCTTCTGTGTCGTCGCTTCAGTCTTCGCACTTCAGCCGCTGTTAGTTTTTAGAAAGTGTTCATAACTAGATTAGCTATTAGGTCATAAATATTAAAAAGGACCGAAACTGAATGGTAAAGGCAAGCCCAAGCCCAAGGTTGAAAGTCCGACAGGCAACACTACAGCCCAGTTCTTTATATACTAATTTTGACTATTTTTAATAAAATATGTATATTATTAATTTTAAAATTTTATATATAATAAATATATATATTTTTTTATTTATTTATAATTATCGGTTCGGATCGGGTTTCCGGTTCGATTTCACTTATAACCTTGAAGAATCGGTTTCGGTTTCGGTTTTAAATTTTGCGGTTTCGGTTTCGGATCGGATTTTTACGGTTCGGATTTTAACGATTTTGAGTGGAGTTCGAGCTTTTGTCAAGTTTTCGAGTTTCTCGAGTTTTTTAAATGAGCTTTCAAGCTTATCGAGTTTTCGAGCTATCAGGCGCTTATCGAGTTTTCGAGCTTATCCGTTTCTTATAAAGTTTTCGAGATTTGACCTCAACAATTCTAAAAAAACTATCCGATTATACTTTGTTTCTTCAAATTTTGCGTGAAAATATTATTTTTCAATTGCAAATGACGAGAAACTTTCGTAATATCATATTTAATGATTTCAATAATCAACTTTCCAATCAACTAAATAATCCTTTGATCTCATCTATTTAATGTTGTTCACGAACTGAGCCAAGCCGAGTTTTGACCGAACCGAGCCGAGCTTTATTTTTTTCCTTTAACGAGCTGAGTCGAGCTTTCTTATCAAACAAAAATTGTGTTCGAGCTCGATCTTGTTAACTAACTAGTCGCACACGAGCTTTTATCGAGGAAAAACAAGCCAAGTTGAACCGAGCTGAACACGAGCTTTATAGAACGAGTCGAGTCGATCCGACCTAAGCCGGAGCAAAAATTATGGTCAAATCACTAGTTGACTGTTAGATAGCAAACCAAATAAATATATTTTTTTCTAAATCTTTCGTCATATGACTAATATATAAATATCTTGACATCCACACAGTTGAATTATTGAGAAATATTTCTAAAAAAATAGAAATACCAATTCTGGTTTAACCCTAATTAGAAGTACTAGTCAAACCACTAGCTAACTGTAAAAATAACAAACCAAAGAATTTTTTTTTTTTTGAATTTTTTGTCATATCAATAATATATATCTATACTATATTATAATAGACAAAATATTAAAAGTTTGGTAGTTAGTCGGTCGGTCGGTACAGTACTTGCTGAAATTACTTAGTTATCCTTACTTAATAATATCATTATTTTTACTTAATTACCCTTACCTAATTAGTATATAACTCAACTACCATTTTTAAGTAAAACACATTGCCTTTTTTATTTTTCCCAACTAAAATATTTCTTTTTCCAAAAATATCATGCGTAATTCTATTTAATAAATATTAAAATTAGTAATAACTAATCAATTACATATTTTTATTAAAACATATTACCTTTTCTAAATCAAATAACAAAACTTGCTCATTTTCACAACTAAAACATCAATCGCCTTTTTTAACTAAAGCACGTCATCTTTTTTAACTTTTTCTCAACTAAAACAGTTTTTTTTTCATAAAATATTACATGCAAGTCTATTTAGTAAATACCAATTACCTTTTCCAACTAAAACATGTTAGCTTTTCAATTTATTTCAGCTGAAACATCTTCTTTTCCAAAAATATCACGAGCAACTAAAATAACTCTCTTTTTCAAAAATATCACGGTCAAATCTATTTAATAAAGTCTATTTGATAAAGTAAAATAATAATAATTTAATTATTAGTAACTAACCAATTAACTTTTCATATCACGAGCAGCTAAAATATCATTTTTTTTCAAAAATATTAAGATCAACTAAAATATCTCTACTTTCCAAAATATCACGGGCAATCTATTTAATAAATAATAATAATAATAATAATAATAATAATAATAATAATAATAATAATAATAATAATTAATAACTAACCAATCACCTTTTTTTAGCTAAAACACGTTACCCTTTTTATTTTTTATAACCAACCATCTACTTTTCCCGACATGTTATGGAAAATTCTATTTTAATAAAATAAAAATAATAACATGTTATGGACAATTCTATTTTAATAAAATAAAAATATTATAACTATTAAAAACCAACAGATTATCCGTTTTAACAAAAACATACTATCAATTCAAATAAAATTAAAGATATGATATTAAAATTTTTTTTAAAATTAAATTTAAAAAATCATATAATATTAAAGAAAATTCGTGCAACATTGAAAGTTTGGTAGTTGTACGGTACTTGCTGAAATTACTTAATTAATCTTACTTAATAATTTCATTATCTTTAGTTAATATTCCTTACTCAATTAATATATAAACCAATTACCTTTTTCAAGTAAGCACAATATTTTTTTCCAAAAATATCACGGGTAATTCTATTTAATAAAAGATTAAAATAACTAATAACTAACAAATTACCTTTTCCTACTAAAATATATTACCATTTCTATTTTAGATAACAGAACTTGTTATTTTTCCGATGATGACATGGGCAATTCTAATTAATAAATTAAAATAATAATATCATAATTATTAATAATTAACCAGTTACCTTTTTCAGCTCAAACACATTTTTTTTATATTTTTTTAACTAAAGTACCTTTAATTCTAAAAATATCATGAACATATATATGTTAATATAATTATTATCAAATCATGTCATTTAAAAATTTAAACCAACAAATTTTAATGTTTAAAGTTTTAAATTAAATTAAAAAATCATGTACTATTTAAGAAAATACGTACATAACACGTTATAAGCTACTATTTGTATCATTATATAATAGACGAAACTTTGAAAGTTTTGTTTCACCAGTTTACAATTTTCGATCTTTTATTAATAATATTATTATAATTAATAACTAATCAATTAACTTTTTCAAATAAAACACCAATTACCCTTTCCAGCTAAAACATGTTAACTTTTTAATCTTTTTCGGCTAAAACATTTTTTCTTACCAAAAATATCACGGGCAACAAAAACATCTTCTTTTTCAAAAATATCACGGCCAACTAAAATATCTTTCTTTTACCAAAATATCACGAGAAAGTCTATTTAATAAAGCAGAATAACAATATAATAATTAATAACTAACCAATTACCTTTTTTTATATCACGGGAAACTAAAATATCTCTCTTTTTTAAAAAAAAATCATGGTCAACTAAAATATCTCTCATTTTCAAAAATATCACGAGTAAGTCTATTTAACAAATTAGAATAATAATAATAATAATAATAATAATAATAATAATAATAATAATAATAAATTTATTAATAACTAACCAATTACCTATTTTCAGGTAAAACAAATTATCCTTTTCTGTTTTTTTCAAGCCAACCCTCTAATCTACCAACATGTTATGGACAATCCTATTTTAATAAAATAAAATAATAATATTATACTTATTAATAACCAACCGATTATCTGCTTCAACTAAAATGCACAATTAATTCAAATAAAATTAAAGATATGATATTAAAATTTCCAATCGGGTTATAAGCTACTATCTATCTATCTATCTATACTATATTGTAAAAGATGAAACATTAAAAGTTTGATAGTCGGTCGGTCAGTATGGTATTTGCTGAAATTTCTTAATTATCCTTACTTAATTATTTTTGTTATATTTATTTAATTGTCCTTACTAATAACTTCTATTTTAATTATAATTAGTATATAAACTAATTACATTTTTCAATTAAAACATATTATTTTTTTTATTTTTCCCAATTAAAACGGGGAAGTTGAGCCAGTAGAATGGGGAGTTACCTTAATCATATTTATTTTAAAATTATATTTATCAAAATTAGTAAATAAATCGATAACTTTTTCCAATGTGGTCGGTCGGTCAGTCGGTACGGTACTTGCTGAAATTACTTAATCACCCATTACTTAATAATTTCATTACTTTTATTTAATTACCCTTATTTAATTAGTATGTAAATCAATTACCTTTTTTAGGTAATACATGTTTCTTTTTTTATTTTTCCCGACTAAAAGAACTCTTTTCCAAAAATATCACGAACAATTCTATTTAATAATATATTAAAATTACTAATATCTAATCAATGAACTTTTCTACTAAAACGTATTACCTTTTCTATTTTAAATAACAAAACTTGCTCTTTTTTAAATGACAAAACTTGCTCTTTTTACGAAAATAACATGGGCAATTCTAATTAATAAAATAAAATAAGAAAATTATAATTATGAATAATTAACCACTTACCTTTTTCAGCTCAAACAAATTTTTTTTTTATATATTTTTTCTAACTAAAATACCTTCTATATAAACCATTTACCTTTTTTAACTAAAACACGTTATATTTTTTATTTTTTCGCAATTAAAACACCTCATTTTTGAAAAGTATCACTGGCAATCCTATTTAATAAAATAAAATAAGTATTTTCTATCTATCTATCTATCTATCTATCTATCTATTCTATATTATAATACACGAAACATTAAAAGTTTGGTAGTCGGTCGGATTGATACTTGCTGAAATTACTTAATTACAATTATTTAATTATTTATGTTATTTTTACTTAATTGCACTTACTTAATTAGTATATAAACCAATTAACTTTTTTAAGTAAAACGCATTACTATCTTTGTTTTTCCCAACTAAAATACATCTTTTACCAAATATATCACGAGCAATTCTATTTAATAAATCTATAAAATTATCAATAACTAACCAATTATCCTTTTCTTCTAAAACATATTATCTTTTCTATTTTAACTAATAAGAGTTGCTCTTTTTCCAAAAATAACACGGACAATTCTAATGAATAAAATAAAATAATAAAATTACAATTACTAATAATTATTCAGTTTCCCTTTTCAGTTCAAACATAATAATTTTTTTTACTTTCTGAAATTACTTAACTACCATTACTTGATAATTTCATTATTTTTGTTTAATTATCCTTACTTAATTAGTATATATAAACTAATTATATTTTTTAAGTAAAACACATTACCTTTTCTATTTTACCCGACTAAAACACTTTTTTTTTCCTAAAATATCATGGGTAATTCTATTCCATAAAATATTAAAATGATTAATAACTAACTAATTATATTTTTCTACTCAAACATATTACCTTTTCTATTTTAAATAACAAAACTTGTTTTTTTTCGAAATAACACGAGTAATTTAATTAATAAATTAAAATAATAATATTACAATTATTAATATTTAACCAATTACCTTTTTCAGCTTAAACACAATATTTTTTTTATATATTTTCCAACTAAAGTACCATTAACTCTTAAAATATCATGATCATATACATGTTAATATATAGATATTATCAAATCATGTCATTTAAAAAATTAAACCAATATATTTTGGGGTTTAAAAAATTAAAATTGAAATTAAATTAAAAAACCATGTAATGTTAAAGTAATATGTACATCACACGCGTTATAAACTACTATCTATATGTATATATCTATACTATATCTATCTATTCTATATTATAATAGACGAAACATTGAAAGTTTGGTAGTCGGTCGATCGGTACGGTACTTGCTGAAATTACTAAATTGCCCTTACTTAATTATTTTTACAGCCTATTTACTTTAAAGTTATATTAATCCTAATTACCATATAAAGTAATTACTTTTTTCAACTACAACACGTTACCTTTTTTATTTACTAATAAATCCTATTTTAATTATAGTATATAAACCAATTAACTTTTTCAACTACAACATGTTACTTTTTTTATTTACTAACAACTCATATTTTTATTATAGTATATAAATCAATTACCCTTTTCAATTAAAACACGTTATCTTTTTTAACTTTCTCAACTAAAACATTTCCATTTTCAAAAATATCACGGATAATTTTATTAGTAAAATAAAAAACAAACACATTACCTTTTAAATTAAAACCTATTACATTTTATAAACATGCCAATAAATATCAATTATATTGTATTTTCATCATTAATACACATTTAGAAATACTATACACAAAAAATATCAATTATACTATATCTTATCATCTTAATATTGTCTTTTTTAAATAAAACATGTTATCCTTTAAATTGATTTATATAATCTCTTATAATCATGTCTAAATATACTATATCTTACAATCATTAATACACATTCAGAAATACTATAAACTACATTTTTTTGTCATTAATAAAATATAAAAATTGTTACCTATTTCTTTATAAACCTTTTTAACAGGTCCAATTATTTTAAAAAAAAATGTTATCAAATTTAACATATTTAATTATTTTGAAGATATATTTTAATTAAGATACATATAATTTATCATATTTAAATGCGTAATTTAGAATATGCTTGCTCTTTCAATTAATATAATCAATAAGATACTAAAATACAAATTATAAAATAGGGAATATTAAAAGTAATTCGAATATCGCTCGAGATATAACTATTATATGAAATCCAAAATATTAAAATTTCTGATTTTCAATTTTTGATTTTCAGTTATTCTATTCAGTAAAATAGTAAATAGACAGTATCATAATTAATAGTAACTAATCAATTATCCTTTTTAACTGAAATATGTTACCATATTTTTTTCTAAATAGAACAAGTTTATTTATAAATACAACAAATTTTTGAAATTAATTTAACCTATTAAAAGTAACCCGTGTATCGCACGGGATATAAGACGAAATATTAAAAGTTTGGTAGTCTGTCGGTCAGTACTGTACTTGCTGAAATTACTTAATTATCCTTACTTAATAATTTTATTATTTTTACTTGCCCTTACCTAATTAATATATAACTCAAATACATTTTTAATTAAAACACATTATATTTTTTATTTTTCCTAACTAAAATACCTCTTTTCCCAAAAATATCACGGGTAATTTTATTTAATAAAATATTAAAATTACTAAAAACTAACCAATTACATTTTTCTACTAAATCATATTATCTTTTCTATTTTAAATGACAAAACTTGCTCATTTTCCAAAAATAATACGGGCAATCTAATTAATAAATTAAAATAATAATATTATAATTATTAATAATTAACCAGTTACCTTTTTCAGGTGAAACACAATAGTTTTTTACATTCTCTAACTAAAGTACCTTTAATTCTAAAAATATCGTGAATATATACATGTAAACATATAATTATTATTAAATCACGTCATTTAAAAAATTAAACCAACATATTTTGATGTTTTAAAAATTTGAATTTAAATTAAGTTAAAAAATATGTAATATTAGTAAGGGTTTTACCTATGTTATGTTGCCTAAATAATTAACACATTACCTTTTTTATTTATTGTGTTTTACCTATTTTAATCATAATTAAAATATGTTTTAATTGATTAAACCAACTAATAACTTCTATTTCAACTACAACACGTTATCTTTTTCATTTTTTTCAACTAAAACACTCTTTTTTTTTCAAAAATATCACGGTCAAGTCTATTTTAATAAAATAGAATAATGATAATATAATTATTAATAACTTACCAATTAGTTTTTTTATATCACGGGCAACTAAAATATCACACTTTCCCCAAAATATCACAGACAACTAAAATATCTCTCTTTTCCAA
>PHNY01287299.1:0-13557 GCA_003724115.2 Anethum foeniculum | reverse complement strand
CTTACAGGGCCAATACAACACAAAACACGGAGTAGGCCAATCCAAGGTGTCTCTAATTAAAATAAATTTCAAATAGATTTCGGATATACACTCCGTATTATATTCAAATTAGTTCCAAACATTCGTAGGAACCCCGAATATCACATTTAACACGAAATAGAATATACGAAAACAAAATCAGTCCCTTACAGGACCACAGGCAACATATACCACGTAACATTTAAGATCAAATGAATATAAGACACCTAATGTTTCAGTTAATGTATCACAAAATAGTCGTAAAATTTCCGGATATTACAGATTATGTAGTGAACGGTTATCGTTTTCATACACGGGATTGAGATTCTCGATGTACAACACAAAATAGTGGGGTATTTTTGACTACACAAACAACAAGTTTCGCAAGATCGAAAGACCAGAACCCTATTGTTGGGGATGTCAACTACTACGGATCGATTGAACAAATTATAAAACTTGATTATTGGGGGGAATTTAGAATGGTCCTATTTAAGTGTCATTGGTACCAAGAAGAGAAAGATCCACACGGTCTCACTCGAGTTAAATTCAATAGGGCATGCCACCAGTCTGATCCTTATGTCCTGGCTTCACAAGTGCAACAAGTCTTTTATGTCGAAGATCCGATTGAGAAGATGGTGCATTATGTAATTAAAAAACTGCCGAGCGAGTGGTGTGATAATGGAAACCTGGATACACGTGAAGAATGTGAAGATGTCAAAAATCCTCATTCAAAAGACACTGACTTTGTTTGTGGAATAGAAGATCAACTTTCTGAAGAGAGTTGGTGCAAAGATGATATCCCCACAAAAAGAGTTCCTATTCCCGATAAATGAGAAAAATAATTGCTTTTTATATGTTTAATATGTGAACCAGACACAAGGCTTATTTTTTTCATGTTTAAAATATTTGGATTTGATGTAATTTACTATTTTCGTTTGTTATTTTATGATGTAATCAATCTGGCTTAGTATCATAGTTTAAATTTATTTTAACTGCATTTCATCAATTTTTGCTGTTCAGTTGTGTGTGCTTGTTCAATTAATATCTATCTTAACATTAGTCTTGGTTCAATGTCATGCATGTGTCTTATTAATGCAATCAATGTTCTTATTTCAAATTTACTGCCATTTTTTGTTGCTATTTTTTTCTTTTATATTTATGTAGGATGGCTGAAGAAACTGTGGATATCAGATTATACTGGGGTGGGGAGTTTCACAAGACAAATTATCCTGGTGGAGACAGTCTACTTGTGCGCCGTATGGAGGAAGAACAATTTTCTTTTACAGTCCTCATGGAGTTTGTAAAATATTATCTTAAATTAACTGAAATTGGAGGAGTCTATTTTTACGAAGGGAGGGTCAGTGGCCGGAAGCTTGTGACAAATGATAAGGACGTGATGGAACTCGTAGCAACCTACAAGGATAGCAAAGATAACAATGAAGTAGAGTTTTATGTGGACACTACTGTTGACACTGCAATTGAACCAATTAAACAAATGCAGCCACACGTGGTCATAAGGCCAAGGAAAATTCTAATTCAAGGTATATATATATATATAGACACACACACATATACATATATGTTTTTTGACAAGCAAGTTATATATACTGTTGACACCATTGTTTTATTGTTGGTACAGTTTCAGCCAAGAAACCATCTCCAGCAAAAAACTACAAAAGCGTCAATTTTTTACCACTCTTGACCAGCAGCAGAAGCAGAAGAAAAAGAAAATCATTAACAAGCAACCTGATTTTGATCAAAGGAGTAAATTACGTTCATCACCGGCTGTGTTGGGTAGTCAACAAGATGTATCTCATGTGAATACGAAAGGGTCTGCTAAAAGAAAACTGAACTGGAAAAATGACACAAGTCAAGATGAAATGACTGGAGAGAATGTCAGTTCCACTGAGGTAATTTTTAACTTGGTCAATTATCCTTACATTGCATATTCAAAGATAATCAAAAAAATAGTTCAATTGCTAACTTATGATTTAATATGATATTTTTGCTAGATTGTTATGATTTTGTATTTGTTGTTGCATTTCAGTTGCCCGTGCCCCCACCTCCCGTGCTGACAAACTATGAAAAATATAGAGTGGCTCGGATGCAATGTAACGATAAGGTTATGGAAGAGTATGGTATCAAAAGGTTAATTGTTGAACTAACATCTTCGACAGCGTAGAAAGTGAAGGAAAAAGGAAAAGAGGCTATTTGGGAGGAATCTGATGATTATGTTCCTCAAAATGTAGATGAAGATGACAGTGATGATATATCGGAGGTATTGCAGGAGTTCACCTGTTTATTGCTTGTTAGTTTGTTTCTTTTTATTTGTTCATTATTTTAGCCTCAAAAAAATTGTAAATGTGGTACTGAACTTCTAAAAATTGTAGAGAATGAAGGATGCCAAGAAAAAGAAGTTGGTAGTCGGACCCCAAACTCGTTCCCGAGCCAGTGTTGCTAGTGCAAATGAGAAAGAAGCAGCAACTGGTGATAAGACAACTGAGAAAGATGCTGGTACAGCTGCGAAGGAACTGGCAACGTCAATAAGTTCTAAGCTGTTGAAACCAACATGTAGCAAAGTTCTTAAAAAGGACAGGAATGTTGAAGGACCTGGGACACTAGCTCACTTTTTAGCCCTTCGAGAACGTCAGAAGCAAGGTCTTCCTCCTCCAGAAATCAAGAATATGCCCGAAGAAAACTTAGAAAATATTGCAGAGGAGGAAACTGAAATTTAGTTTGATTATTAATGTTCTTCTATTATTGGTACTTGGTCATTCTAGACTTGCATACATCGGATGCTCGTAGATAAATAAAATTTTGGACAAGGTAAACAAAGCAAACATGCATAAATAGTTAATATCCAGAAAAATGTGTTCAACTTTATGTAAATAGTTTGATGGTTTCATTGACCTTATTTCTACTTCTATTAGTAAGTATTAACAGCATTTCTTCTATGTCTTAAACATAATGAACCTTCAGGTTCAGAGCGTTCCAAGTGCGAGGCACTTCATCGCCTTTCAAGGTTTCAAACTTGTAGGATCTTTGTTCCAAGATCTTTGTTTCAAACTTAGGGACCAACTATCCTCTCTCTCCACTCCTGATGCCTCAATCTTCTCCTTAACCTTTCAATTGTAATAGAGGGAGGCGCTTTTTTGATGCTCTGCCTTGTGGGCGTTAGCTTCATCTCTCACTTCATCAATCAAGTCGAGGGCTAGTCCCATACCTTCTTCATTAGTTTTTGGCTCATAAGCTTCGACTCTCGGTGATGAATGTTTGATTTCTAGAGGTACCACTATTTCGGCTTCATAAGCTAGCATGAATGGTGTGACGCCCCCAAATCCGAGGTCAGAGGATTTGGTCGTCACACTAAAGTCTCAAAATAATAAAACCCGTTTATTGCAAAGACAATCTCCATTAACTGTCCAACAATTGAAATATAATATCAGACCTCAACTAAACCAAGATATTTTAGGTTATAGTTCTAGAAACAAGAAATAAAAAATCCATAAATGAAAGTTTCCTTTATCTTTCATTACACTTTTCCACAATTTGCAAACTCAAAGCTTAACTCGCTAGTATAACTTCGAAGAGAAGCATACTAGGCCTAAATAACCGATAATATAAATAATATAATTACAACAAACATTACACAATAACAATTACTCTATTCCCGCATTCCCTGAATCAAACATCGCCATAATAGCACCTTTCTTTGCTCTTCCTAAACTATGCAGATAAACTCGGCCAGTCTAACTCTCACTGGAAGGTTAATTTAAAACAGGCAAGTATGAGCGAAAGAAATGCTCAGCAAGTATGATAGGAGCATAATATGACAGTTTCAAATTTTTTTGAATAAAACTTATATTTTCTATCAAGCATAACTTTTATAACAATAAATTTTTTTGAAGCAAAGAAATGGTCAAGGAATTCAATATTTAATTCCTTAATAGTCTTAAATTCATTTTCATATTTTTCATCACTTTTTCCCCGTAAATCTTTTGATAGTTAAGCAACTAAGGGTTTACAATAATTTAATCTCAACAAGAATTGGAGTTTGTAAAACAGTATCCACAGTAATATCTGAAAGAAAGATAAACAATAATATCTGAACAAACCAAAAGCTATTATCAGCTTTAACAATAAACAACATTTTGAATTGGAATCCTTGAATGACGCTATGTTGCCGCCGGTGATCAGCCGCGGAGCAACACCGGTATGCCGAAGCATATCCAAACAACAAAAGGGTACCCAGGGCACACATTGGCCTAGCAAGGTATGATAATTTAATATAATTTTTATCTCACACTGGACCGGCGCCACGGCCTCTTATGCAACCATCTAATTCCGAAAAATATTTTTTTCTTTAAGGAGTCGAATCAATCGACATCCTCATTAAACAACTCCCCATTTCACATGGTCCGGAGTAATCACAACAACTAATGGCGATATAACTAGAATGATTAGTTATTCGCTAAATCAAACAACGAAATACTGTTTATATAGAGTATTTTTGGATAACATAGTTATTCACTATCTATCGAAAAAGAAATTTCCTTCTAGTAGAATAATTACCAGAATAATATAATGTAAATAATCCGTTGATTTTCTGGACATAATGTCTCACAAGAATATTTATTAAACAATACAGTATTCGAGGATATAAAATCCATCTACTTTGAATTTATACTAGCAAAGCAGTACTTGCATAATCAAAATAAACACATTTTGGTATTTAAAACATTTAACTATTCTGGGAGTGGAATAGTGGGAAAATACTTGCCTTTGGTCCTTAGCAATTACTCACGCTTACACTAACACAATCATCTCATTTTGACGTCTCATGACACCACCGACTTTATTCTACTAATTCTTCGATTTCTCTTTACCCAGTCTATCAGGTTCTGATCATCTCGAATAACTCGCTTCTATAACAAAAAGATATCACTTTAATCATCTAAATGAGAAATATCCAATGAACTGCTTGACTACAATCTTATCATTTACCCATACAATAACCCCTAATATAAAGCAATCACAGGTATCAAATTACCACATAATTCTAACCAGTTAAGCACATAAATATATAATGCATGTAATCACATAATTCAAGAAACACGTAACTCAGTTTGCTACAAGATTTGGTTTAGCGCTTTTAAAACTAAAATCGGGTCAAAATACGACTTTTCAGTCAAAAACTGACTTAGAAATATTTGTAAAAGACTCGACCTTTTTATAAAAAAGGAATTGGGTCTCAAAAGTATTTTTAATAGAAGCGGAATAATTTTCTGAGTCCGTAGGCGTTCATTTCGTCCAAATCGGACTAATGGTCTATTTATTGTGAATAAAATAAGAATAAATCAATTAATAATAATATTAGTTGATTATTCAATATTTTATAAATGTTCAAAAGTGGGAACTAATATTCAAAAGTATTATATAACTTAATTTATAAATAAATAAATTCTATTTAACTATTTATAAACAAAATTAATTTATTAAATGAATTAATCAATTAATTAAATTAATTAATTATTTAATCAATTAATTAAATAGATAAATAATTAATCAAAATTATTTATAAATTATTAACTTAAATTTTAAATATTTGAAGATAATTTCAGAAAAGAATTCTGAAATTAAAATAAATAATTTATGTCTAATTTCTCAATTAATTAGACTAATTAGTCATTAAATAACTAATTAATCTAAGTAATTACAATTAAAAGTAAGAATTAGGATTTTTGAATTATTTTTAATATAAAAATCTTCAAATAGAGTTTAAAATCTGAATTGGGGGAAATTGCATCTAAACCGGGTTATCGAGGTTCTTATTCGGGTCAGGAAGAAGATTCCGGGTCGGTACGAACACCGACCCGATTCTGGGTTTGTCCCCAGTTTCCGGCGGGTTCGCCGGACGCCGGTGAACTCCATTTCCCAGACCAAAAACTCGTTTCCTGTGGTTTTTCCTTTTAAAATCATTCAACAAGATTCCTGCCACTCAAGGCTGAACACGACAACAACCAACGAGCCGGGGCTCGTCGTTTCTGGCCAAAACACCATGGAAACCGACGGCCTCGAGCTCTACTCCAGCGAATAGTGATTATAGCTGATTCAAAACCAAAATCAACGCTAAACATAAGAAAATAATGCTGATAACATATCCAATCGATCCATGACATCCAGAATCTCAAACAACGATCAATTAAGCCAAAAAAACGAGAATAAAAATTGGGCAAAACCAAGAACTAGACTTAATCGATCTGGAAACCTAACAATTCATATTTATACATAAATCGACTCTAATAATCAAGATAAAGCTATCTATAACAGTAGAATCAATGAACAATCAACACAAATTAAAAACAAATTTTTCAAGAACATGAAAATCACATTTTTTTGGATAGTATCAACCTTAATACGAGTTGTAGGTATCAAATAGAAGAGCTCTTCACGAGCTTTGATTTGGTATATAGAATGCAGCAAACGGATCAATGGATTGACTGTAATCGCATATTGAAGTTCAAGAACCAATTGAACCTTATCTGAAATTTCTGATATTATCTGATTATTTTGATTTTTCAAAATTATTATCAGGCCTATTTATATTTACGGGAAATTAAAGCCCCGTAAATCAATTGAACGATACGTGAATCGTTTAATTAAAATAATTGGCCCGAAATATAAATTTACGGAGAAAGATTATTTTAATAATATTTTTACTTAAATATTAAGATTATATCAAAATTCCCTAAAAATCACGTATTTTTCAAAAACGTAACAATAACGAGCCAATGAACTATTTTAAAATTTATAAAAATAAAAGTACTATCTAAGCGGGGTTTGACGTCCCGATAGGGGTCCGGTCCGATACTTTCCATTAAATTAAAATATTTTCTAAATTAACAACAAACCCCGAAAATAATTGTAAATTAGTCATACATACTCAAAACGAGATAAAACACATATACTACACATTCACTATCCTAAACGAGTGCAAACGAACATTTAATTTCATATTATTGCGATTTAAACATGTAACAATTATCAGAAAAATACCCCGGTCCTTACGGGACCATAGATAACAATTACCACATTCTAGAATATTTTTATACTTTCAAATAAATAATATTTTTGACGTGGACAAAATATCCACTCGATACCTAAATTTTCATACCGAACTAAATTTACCGATATTGATAAAACAATCGGCTTCTAATAAAATTCTGAAAATAATGGAAGTAAATAATTACTTTCACAACATCTACAAGAATCGATATCATACTTATCAATTAACATATTGGTCATATTAAATCAAGAACAACACACACAGGAATAAAATATCCACAATTTTATTCTTGTTCTAGACAAACAATCACTTAAATGTTCAAACAATAATAATAATAATAACTTCTGAAAATACGGGATATTACAAATGGGGTAGCTTCAGTTGTAACTTTGCGCTAATAAGCAAGAGTGTAGGTAATGTGGCGCCTAGAACGGTGTAAAGTGGAGTTTTCACTTAGATTTTCTAACACCTTCTTTAAGTCGCGCCTAGAGTATACATTTCTTACTTAGTTTATTCACTAATGAAGCAAGTGGCGCTTACTCTTGTCTAGTATGGCCTCGGTGGCACCTACAATATACAAGGCAAAACTTGCACTCAGTTTATGGAGCCCTTCTGCTTATTTAGCCGTATCGTCTTCACATCTTCTCTCCGGGTCTTCAAATAAACCATATAACATTCTTCTTACATATGAATCCTCACTTAACAATTATTCAAATTATAATACTTAGTTTCCCTACACGGGTCACTGATGCCTAGTGCAATTGGTCTGGATCACAGACAACAGGTTCCGCTCTCAGGCCTTCGTATCATGAACTGTATAAACCATTGTTAAGTCTTCTATCCTAAACAATCAACTTCACTTAGATACCTTGAGTTCTTCACACTAATCCTAATAACTGCTTAGAATGACTTCAACCTTATTACTCCATTGCCTGAACATATTAATGAACTTCATACGATCTTCTGTTGATGACTTCTTTATTGCAGCTACCAACACTATGCCATAAATGGCTTTCTACAACATTTAGAACGTGTTGTCAGAGCCCCAAAAAGTGTTGCAGAACATTGACAATTTTCAACAGCAACACTTTTCTGATGTTAGTATTTTCGCCGTTGCCGTAAGGGTCAATGGCAACACTTTGGTAACCTAAGGCAGGAGCACAAATTGTGTAGCAAAAATGGTGCACATTATCAAAAAAAAGTGGGCCCCACCTGCCAGGTGGCCCCTAGAAGGGTCCCACTATCAGGTGTGGGGCCCAGGGAAGTGGGACCCACTTGTGGGACCTACCAGTGCCACGTCAGCAGCTGTGGGGCCCACTTGTGCCATATCAGCAAGGGTGGGGCCCAATAAGGAACCCACCGGTGCCACGTCAGCAGATGTGGGACCCACCAGTGCCACATCAGCAGGTGTGGGGCCCCATGTGCCATGTCAGCAGGGGTTGGGCCCATATGTGGGACCCACCAGTGCCACTTCAGAAGATGTGGGGCCTATAGGTGGGTCCCACAGGTGCCACGTCAGCACATGTGGGGCCCACCAGTGCCACGTCAGCCGGTATGGGGCCAACATGTGCCATGTTAGCAGGGGTTGGGTCCATATGTGGGACCCACCAGTGCCACTTCAAAAGATGTGGGGCCCATAGGTTGGTCCCACAGGTGCCACGTCAGCACATGTGGGGCCCACCTGTTGCAACATATTTTTGAGAAAATGGCAACACTTTTTTGCAGGTACTGCAACACTTTTTATACAGTATTACAACATTTTTTATACAGTATTACAACAGTTTTTATACAGTATGGCAACATTTCTTTGCAGGTATTGCACCACTTTTGCAATGAAAAAATTTGAAATATAGAATCTATATATATAAATGCCCAGTACAACACAGTACTGTTTTCCCAATCAGAAATCATCCAACACAAAATAATAACATCATAATAAACTGCACTATGCAGTTCCAAGTACCAAATTTGCAGATGTTCATTACCACATAGTTAAGTACTTAATTGACGGCAACATAAGTAAGTTTACAAACTACCACATCCGGTCATTGGACTACCATTTTCCAGAGCGAAAGTATTATATAAACAGACATCTGATTAAGTACCAAAAGACCATAAAATATGTTGTGGTTTAGGCAATATCTGCCTAAGGGCTGGTCAATGGAGACCATTGTCATTGTCACTAGAAATGGTCACACAAAGATCTCCTACATTAATTTGCAAACTTGGATTTGCCTCGCTCAACTTTTTAAGAATCCAAGACAACTTTGAATCTACTTCTTCCTGGACATTCTTTTTGACCTCTTATTGAAAATCCTTTTTCACATTGGCTTCAAATTCAACTTCAAGATTTCGCTTGATCTGAGTTGTCAACTCCTGGATGTATGTGTTTGTGGGAGCAGGGGTTGAAACATTAACAGACTTCACCAGTCGCCCAATAAGCCAAGAAGGGTCATGTGATTTACCATCAGTAACAAGATCTTCAATGTTACTACTAGCTTCCTCTCCAGCCAGTGCTTTTTCAATCTTTCCCTGAAAAATAAACCAAGATCAAGTTATGACATTAGATACTAGAGGAAGTAAATGGTTTCCATTGGATTGACTAAAAAAGATCAAATACTTACAAGTCTGTAGTTCATCACAGCAGTATCAGACTTGTACTTCCGTCCGGGTTTTCGCTTTCGAGTTTGAAGAAAAACTGCCGCATCTGATGGTTGAGGCTGGAAATATTTTGGATCATTGCGCCAGTAAATCAAATCAGTCACAGTTCACATGTAAAATTTACATATGCAGCTTAAAATTTGATGGTAAATATAAAGTACAAAAATATTAATAAAAGTTTACACCACAACATAGAAAAGCACAACTATAACTAAATGATTAAACTTCATAAAACACTGATTAATTAGGAACAAAGGAACGTACCAATTTGGTCCGAACTTAGGCAAAAGATACAGGACCAGCAGTGTGTGTGTCCGTATACGATTGACAACTTTCAGCATTTTTCTTAGCCTGTTTCTGCAAAAATAAGAAAATAAAATCACTTTGTTATCTCGCATAAAATTCATACAGAGGATGGACAAGGACAACTTAATGTCATAAAAAAAATTCAAATTTCACCTTAACATCTTAATCCGCCCAATACATTGGAAGCACCCTGAATTCCTCAAGTGGAATATCATCTGGCCTGTTGGCCAGCCTCTCCTAGTCAGTATTATAAGCCAAATAATGATGCTTTTTAGTTCAACTCTTGCACCCCTCCACGAATCACGTATTGACTGGATACAATACTTTTCCATTTCATCGGTATCGTTGCTTAAATTAAAATCAAACAAAGAAAATGAATTTATAAGTGATGGTAGTGATATGAGAATTTTTTTATTTAATTAAACTTTAGACTAATTAATAGACTACCTTAACATAATTCCACAGAGTCTTCTTCAAGGTACTAGGAACATGAGCCCAATTTTTGTAAGTTAGGGTTACACACCTAGTCAGTGTTCCAAAAAAACTACCGAGCTCAGCTCTACTTCCATTATCATCGGCTATGGGTTGGAACTTGTGATTCATTCTAATGACAACTCTTCTATCAACTGACCTAGTATGGACTTTATCCATCCTAGTCTTTCCCCTTGGTCTTATAGGAGGTAAATTAAAGCACATTTTACCCAACTAAATATTACCTATTTAGTGCTATTATATAAAGAACAATGTTCGTGATTATATACCTGCAACATCTTCATTTTCAAAAAGCGAAAAGTCATCTTCAGGAATAGCATTTCCAGCCTCTCCTTGATTTGCAGTGCCGCATTCACTTACACCATCATTTTCACTATCTTTCCTCTGGCGCTTCCACATATTAGTAAAAGCAAGCATCGTTCCTGGTCCTGTAGTGATGGTAACTGAATGGGACATGATGGTGCATTTTTTTTACGTACTGAATGATGTGCTTCCTTGTTAGTTGCATTGTCTGTTGCATCCTTATCGGTTGCAGTTAAGTTGTGCCTTCTCAGCTAACTTCTTGATTTTCTAACATACAATAAGGAAATTAAATTATATTTGGAAATTATGTGATGTTCATAAACATAAAGAACCAAGTAAAAGGCATTGACAGACCTTTTTGGGTTTTTTCAATGTTTCATCTTCACTCTGTTCCTCATGTTTAGGAATATAATCCTGATCATTTTCCTCTTGCGTATTTTCCTTTACCTCTTGTATCTTTTATTTTCCTTTAATCTTTCTGAATTCATCTCTCAGACCAGTTGCTAGTGCAGGCAAAATTTGCATTCGATAAACTTCATTATTTCTTATGACATTGAGAATTTTCACCCTCTCCTACTGCGTCAAAATTTTGATGTTAACATCACATTGCTTATCAAGCTCTGTCAATGGGGATGGAGGTGGTGGAGGTGGTAGAGATTATGGAGGTGGTAAATCCAATTCCTGAACGTAAATAATAAGAATATCGCAGTTAGTGTTGGCAAATTATTGACAAGAATTAAGAAGAATATAGCTGCAATTATTGATGTTGACATATTAAAATTACATAACCTGAAAGATATTTTCGTCCGTGATTTCATCTTCGTCAGCTGGTGGATTATCTACATCTAGTCTCCTCCTAACAGTTGCAGAGCTCGTAATCACATCCTCCTCACCAACTTCTTTCTAATTCCGAACAGTTTCAAAGCTCGAATTCACAGCTGCCTCGCTAACTTCTTTCTAATTTGTCACTGTCACTGGCTTCTTACGACTGCTCACTTCAACTAACCTCCTTTTTACAACTGGTGAATCGCTGACTTGTGGTTTTTTGACTTGTTACTTATTAAGGTGTGGCCACGCGCTGCAGACAACAACTAATTTGTTGTTTCCTTTTTGTTGTAGTTCATGCTTCATAGTTGAATCGCTGACTTCCGATTTTTTCACTTGTTGCTTAATAAGGCGTGGCGACATCCTAGGTGTGGCAACTGGTTTCTTGCTTCTTTTTTGTTGTTGTAGTTCATGACTGGTCACGTACATCCTTTTTAGCATTGCTACAATAAAATCAAACAAGAAAGTTAACCAAACACAATTATGTCACTGAAAATCACACGTGTATTCATCTTTAAATATAGAAAATGTCGAAAAATGCATAATTAATTAAATTATCTATGTTCATCTACAGTAGACAATCTTGGAGAATGTTCTGATTAATTATACCTGCAAATAGATTGGGCCTTGGCCTTACAAGTACATGCGGCTGCGTCTTCAATGGCTCAATTTTCTTATCGACCACATTATCGATATAGAAATCCAGGTTGCCACCATTTCCTGCACTATCATCCATTTTACACAGCTCTGCATTAATCTTCAACAATTCCCACTCACTCATCTCAGCATTCCTCCTATATACGCCACCAATTTCAGTGTAGTTCAGCATCCTTGACATACTCCATCACTGCTGGTAAAGACAATTGGTCAGGGTTAGCGACTATAATAGTCACTTCTCCGCCAACATACCCCGTTTGCTGAAATTTGCTTTTATGATGAAATTTGAATTTAACCATTTCTTCTCCGATCTTACAGCAAATTAGAAAATAGAAAAAACAACATTAGAGTCACTACTTTCATGCAGAGAACCCTTACAAAATAGTAAAAAAAACATTAAATTGCAAGTGCAAAACCTAAAGTAACAATTACGAAGCATTACTAGTAAAACAGTCACTGAAAATAAAATTGCAAGTGGAAAAGGTAGATTAAAATACATTCAATTGCAAGTGAAAAATTTAAAATATAGGTAAAATTATTAAAAGGCAGAAAAACAGTACAAAGCACATAAATACATTCAATTGCAAGTGAAAAATTTAATATACAGGTAAAATTATTAAAAGGCAGAAAAATAGTACAAAGCACATAAATTTCCTTATGATTATACAATTACTTAAATAGACTAATACGNNNNAGTTTCCTTATGTTCCCTAGGTGGAATGCGGACTTTCCTAATTGGGACATCATCCCTACACCAATTAACATCAGAGTTTCCTACTTGATTTCCTAATCCATAACCACGACGAATATCTTCTGAAACTGGATTTTTTAGAGTTTCTTCATCTACAACTTCATCATCAGATCAGTCCCTTGGTAATTTATTGATAACGTTGTAGTATTTCTTCTCAACTGGATCTTCTATATAAAACACCTGTTGTACTTGTGAAGCCATAACATAGGGATCAGATTTGTTGGACAATCAATTAAAATTAACCCTAGTGAGGCCATACACTTCTTTCTTTTCATGGTACCAATAACACTTAAATAAAACAACTGAAAATTCTCCATAATAATCAATTTCCAGTATATCTTCGATTGCTCCATAATAATTTGTTAGTGTTTGTGCCCTAGAGACAACACTATTATGTTTTAGTATAAGACATTTGGATTATTAAGTTTATGTTCTATCGATTATTCCCTTTTACAATTTATTAACTCTTAATTTACTG
>PHNY01287282.1:1449-21148 GCA_003724115.2 Anethum foeniculum | reverse complement strand
CTATTCTTGAAGAAAAAAGGTGAAATATATTGTAGAAGTCAACAATTAGGGCTAAATAATAAACGAAAATAGGCCAAAAGGGTGCATGTTGAATCGGACTTTAAAGAAGAGGGATGCAAATTGCAATTTTTGAAAGTAGGTATACAAAAGTGAAATATGGCCAAAGTTAAGGGGTGCAAAATGCAATTCTCTCAATCTTATATATACATAAGTGTAAATCGTTTGGCTTGAAAAAAAATAACAAATTGTTAACTAGATTTTTCATTATCGCTTGTATTTCAAACTTTATTTTGCATGTTATGATAGTTATGTCACTATTTGTTTTGTTAAGCTTTTAAGTGTATGTTATTATTTGATTGATCTTATGATGTTAGATGTTTGATTGATTTTATGATTTTCGAATGCAGCCTTTTGCACAGGAAGAACGGAGGATCTTGTGGATCGATTAGTTTTAGAGGTTCGTTTTATTTGCACGGGAATAACAGATGATGTTGTGTATCGATTAGTTTTAGAGGTTTGTTCTATTACTGAAGCTATTTAATTATATATAGATTATTTGATATTTAAATTTAAGTAATACGTGTTTGTTATTTTTATTAGCACTTATGTTTCAAACTTTATTTTGCATATTATGATAGTTTTGTCACTATTTATTTTGTTAAGCCTTTAAGTGTATATTATTGTTTGATTGGTTTTATGATTTTAGAATGCTTAATTGATTTTATGATTTTACAATGCAGTCTTTTTTTCGGGAATAACGGAGGATGTTATGAATCAATTAGTTTTAGAGTTAATTTATTGTATGATTTTAGAACGTAGCATTTTGTTTGGGAAGAACAGAGGATGCTATGGATTAGTTAGTTTTAGAGGTTTCTTCTTTATTGAGGTTATTTAATTATAAAAAGTATTTGATATTTATATTTAAGTAATTTATGTTTCTTACTTTCATTAGCACTTCTGTTTCAAACTTTATTTTGCATATTATAGTAGTTTTGTCACTATTTGTTTTGTTAAGTCTTTAAGTGTACGTTATTGTTTGATTGGTTTTATGATTTTATGATTTTAGAACGCAGCCTTTTGTCCGGAAAGAGCAGAGGACGCTAGATTCGTTAGTTTTAGAGTTGATTGATTATATGATTTTAGAACGCATGCTTTTGTCCTGGAAGAACGGAATATGCTATGAATCAGTTAGTTTTTTAGGTTTGTTTCATTATCGAGGCTATTTAATTATAAAAAATATTTGATATTAAAATAAAAATAATTTATGTTTGTTATTTTATATCAAATATAGTCAAAAAATGTATTAAAAAGTTGTTGTATCGTTATATTTAATAATTTTTTTTAATTATACTCTATTGCCGCCGCGAAGCGCGGCTTATTGTGCTAGTTTAATCATAAATCTTGCTCAAATGATTATATCATATTATCCATTCCGACTAGATAAAAGCATGATACGATTCAAATTTCATAGCAAATAATAAAAAGTATCATAATAATACATGATCACAGCACTTATAAATACATACACTCACGGTCGATATATATTACAATCAGTAAGGGGCCGTTTGTTACGAGTTATTCGGAATCAGGTATGGGTTTCAGTCATTTCAATTTCATACTTGGTGTTTGGTTGACAAGAATAAAAAAAATTATGATATCCATTCCTCAAACCCTAAGTATGAGTTTTTAATACCCTAGGAGAAAGGGGTATGAAGAAGGGTTTTTGGGAATCAAATTTATTTCTAGTATTTTCATTTCTATTTAAATAATTAAATGTAATATTTTATATAAAAATATATCAACGAACCAAAAAATTATTAAAATAATAATAAAATTAATATTTTTAAAATAATTAATATTAAAAACTCAAAAATATATTAAATCAGACATATTCATTCCAACACTCAGTCATACACATGATATCGGAAACAATACCTCAAACCCATACCACCTTAACCTGATTCCTAATTTCAACCCTATACTACTTCTTGAACCAAACGATCCCTAAGTAGTTTTAGAATTTTTCCATAAAATCAAAAATATTATTTTTTACACACTTTCTCTTGCAGATAATTTTTAGCACACTTCTTTTAGAAAAAACACTTTGAAATCCATGATGTCAATATTATTAACCTAACAAAACAAATTATAATATCAATATATTAAAGTTTCATCATTGGCCGGAGCGGATCCAGGAAAACCTACTGGGATGGGAGTAAAAAAATTTCACGAATTCAATGAAAAATAAACAAGCAAACTAGCATATACATGTAAAGCAAAACCACAAAATTCAACCATGCTATTAACCTAAAATAAAACATATGCAAAATGCAAGTAATAACGATACTAGTTTACTATGAAAAACAAAAAGAGATTTACTCACATAATTTGAGGTTTACTTGGCCATTCTTTTTAACATAGAATTCATCTATCACTTCATCTACATCAATATTTTCAGCATACTCCCTCTCAATGTTGATAAACATAGAGTTTCTCAAATATTCTAACTGCATTTTATTTCAAAGATCTATCCTAACAAATTCTATAGCTGAAAAAATTATTTCCGTAGTTGTTGTAGAAACAGGAAGTGTCAACCTATAAATCAAACTGTAGTGTTCTGCCTTTCCTGTATCAACTAGTCGTAGACATAACTCAAAAAGAGTAGACAAATCGTGAAACTTAGGATGTTTAACAACATAAATATTGTAGTGATCAAGTTGGTACATCTCTTGTTGTCCAAAATCAGCAGGATAAAAGATAGTAGCAAGTGTACAAACATTTCCAATGTCAAACAACCTAAAACTGTTCTTTGAATCTAAAGATGAACTTAATCTCAAAAGCTGCACATCATCATTATTGAACCTATAGTGAAGCTCTTCCAACTGAAATCAATTATAGAATTAAATACATCATAATCATAATGATGCTCAACTGATATATCATCTCTTTGTCGTGCAGAACGGATAACATCTATATAACGAGCATTCATATCAGGCATATCGATTTTATACTTTTCGCACACCAACATGACATGATCCAAAAGAACATCAAAATTCTTACCTCTCCTAACAATTCTTTTGTTGTTGCAACTAAATCCATGGCATTCAAGATATCAATTAATTTACTTTGTCAGGCTCGACAAAGCAAATCTGTAATGCCAATGATCTTATGCATAGAATGTAGCACAAATAAAAAAATTAAATGATTTCAGTGCTTTTAAGGAACCTCTGGCTTCTCCACACATCGAGTTCGAAGGAGTACTACAATTATTAATACTTTCCAACACAATAATTATTGAACAAAACTTATCAATCAAGCTACAAACACAACAAAGTGAGAACTTCACCTTGTAGATCCAAATTGTTGCAAATTCCCCAAAAACTGATTAAGTCCGCTACCAATCTCGCGCTCTCCACTAGCCACAGAATAGTCAACATCAATGCCATGTGCAGCCTATAACTCCAATAAGCGTTTAGAAGAACTAGTAACAATATTCACAATATTCATAATATTAAACAACATAGAAAAGAATTACCAAGTAGAATCTTGTTTCTCCGCGCCCCGACCAATGCTAGTTGTAAAAGGTGTGAAACACAATGTATATAATAAGCATATAAACAATCTTAACAAAGCTTGTAAATCATTAAATGCATCACGAATAGTACTAGCACCATCATATCCCTGACCTCTCATATTATGAATGCTTAAGTTATTCCGTGTAAGAACATCAGATTTTTCTTTCTTAAGTGTTGATGATGTTGTATCAGTCACATTAACAATATCAAAAAAACACTCCCGAATAATACCATGAACATCAACAAACCAAAGTACAATAGCCATTTGTTCTTTATATGATACATCTATTGCTTCATCAACTAAATGCAGAACTTAGAATCTCCTACCTCATCATGAATTTTATTTCGTACTTTAGACGTAAGGATGTGCAAAATATCTTTTTGTACTTTTGGAGAAGTATACATGGCATTTTTTGGTGTATTTTACAAAACAACATTTGAGATATTAACACTTAGTCTACCAAAAACTCTAACCATCTCAATAAGATTAGCCCTGTGTAACACCCCATTCCCACATCGAGTAGATTTTGAACTTCTATTCAGTTTATAAGGCAAAGTACTACTACTATGTGCACCAACAAATAATGATCTTTAGGGGGTTTGTGGTGGGCTTGTTGTTTACCCAAGTTGGTTGCATTTGGGCTAGTAGACTTTGACTTATTTCGGACTCGGAATCGGGACTTGACCCGTTTTTAGAAAAAGGCTCGGGATTCGACCCGGGTTGTCACATATGGTATCAGACCCGACTGTCAAAAGCTTAATGCGTCAAAAGCTTAGTGGTATTATCCCACAATGGTAAGAGGTCTGGAGTTGAGAAGACGAAGCCAACCAGTATTATCCCACAATGACTAAAGAGGAACGATCCAGACCTATAGGCTATCTGTTCAGGCTTGACGAGGACGTCAGAAGTTTAAGTGGGGTAGTTTGTAACACCCCAGTCCCACATTGAGTAGATTTGAGACTTCTGTTCAGTTTATAAGGTAAAGTACTACTACTATGTGCACCAAGAAATCATGATCTTTTAGGGGCCTGTGATGGACTTGTTGTTTACCAAAGTTGGCTGCATTTGGACTAATAGACTTCAACTTATTTCAGACTTAGAATTGGGACTTGACCCGGTTTACGAAAAAGGCTCAAGATTGACCCAGGTTGTCACACTCTGTTACGAGAAGTTGATAGATTTCATCATGACCCCTTAATGCACATGCTTGCAAACTCAAGTATCGAATATCCTCTATAGTAGCTCTCAAACACAATCTATTCTTCTTTACCTCTTCCAAAGATTGACAATTTATAACCTTGTTAATACGCCTTGTAATATTTTCTCCAACCCTTCAAGAGATTTCATTGCCTTTCTGTGAGGAGAATTCAAGCCTTCAATATGTACCAAGAAATGACATCTCTCATTATCATTAACTCTTTTCGAGTTCCTGAATCCATCAATAGTAATGCATGTTGTGCATATGTATCACTTTCAAATAAATAGCGCGGAAAACAGAATGTTGCATCTTTAGAAACTGAATACTCCAGCCAAGGCCATGAGTTGAACCAAGATGCTTGAAATCGACGATGTTGATTTCCAAACTTAGTAGGTGGATATTGATCTCCCTGTAGTTTAGGTTGAAATGCTCCTAGTCTAATGTATTCAAGCCTAATGTCATCACTAAGTTAGGTAGATACTTTCAAATTGGATGAAGAAGACCCTGATCGCGTTTAAGGGATATAAGATCAATAGGACTAATTTTAGCAGTAGTAGTATTTGTAGTTGTGGCAGGGGTACTGGGAGTAACTGCAAATGTAGGAGGATCACTAGGAGTAGATGTAGGAGGAGTAGTAGAAGTAGAAGTAGTTGTATGAGGTGTTAGCTGTAGGAGGAGTACTAGAAGTAGCTGTAAGAGTAGCACTAGGAGTAAAAAAATAGGAAAACAACGTTTTCTTCTTTCGATCTTGACTCCGGCAACAAGTTGAATTTAATTAACTTAAAGATATTGATTTAAACAATATTATAAAAAATAAACCAATAAACATTATTTTCATTCCGAAATCATGCTTATCGCATGAAACTATTAACCGCCTAAGTTTTACAATTTACAGTCTCTTCTAAAAGGACAATACAACATTTCAAGGTCAAATACTACTAAGCAAAACTCTACTCGATTATGATTTTGAGCTCGAATTATTCCTCCAACAATTCAATAGGGCCAAAATTTGTATCTAATAATTATAATTATCAAACAAACGAACAATTACAATTACTAAAATCTATATTTAACAATCAAAATCTATATTTTTTTAAAAAAAGTTAGTTATCCTAACAATAAACCCATATGCATAAACATGCCACCAAAGGATTCTCGAAGCTAACCTTAACTTATAATTTTTTTTAGAAACTAAATCTCAACTCGTTTCGGCAGTTAATCACCCTAATACTCTTTTACAAATTACAATCCATGTGCTATATGTTGTTCTCCTTTACCACATTTTGGAGTGCTATTTTTCTTCTTAACATTTAAAAAATTATCGTCACCACTAAACCATTATCTAATTTCATGCTTGACTAATGCAGTAATTTTAAAAAAGAAAAGCTTAGTTGAAAATTTTACATTGTATCTATAGTTACAGCAGCAAAGATGCAATGGCCGAAGCAGAGAATTGAGAGTCAGTAACAACAAGATCGTTCAAGCAAACTATCGAAGATGGAGACCTAATTTTCAATTTGGGGTTTTTTATCTCTCGACTCTGTTACATACATACGGCTTCTTGTCTCTACCTTCCCAAACCTAATTTACTTATGTTATTTTTAATTTAATTTTATTATTGATATATTTATCCTTGTAATTGTACTTTACTTGGTTTTTTTTATATAACTTGCAGAACAGGTGTCACAATACTGAGAATGAGCCCCGCATTGTTGGCCAATTTCTTACATTTATGTGAGCTAGGCATTGGACCAATATATATATAACACGGCTACTTGTTTTTTCTGCCTAGACTGTAGTGTATAGGACTATATAATACTAAAGGGGCTATTGGACTTAGATTCGGGCTGGAGCCAATCCTAACCTAGCCTATGATCCGTCACTAATCATCGGGATCATAAATCAAGTTCGCACTCTACTTTATGAAATGTCAATTTTTGGCACCCCAAATTAATACCAATACCATGTTATTTGACACCTCAAATACATCCCAATAATTTCAATAGAATGTTAACAAATGTGCCGGATTATGTCATGCTATTGACACCCTTGTTAACACCATCATTGAAGTTGCTCTAAGTTTAATTATTTAGGAAGAAATAACAAAAACTTAATTATAAATTTTTCCATATACCTCGGAAATGTAATGTTGGAACGCGATAGCAAAATAAGTAATTGAAATAATGAGAAGTGATTGCTCTTTATTGGTTGTTCATGGTCGATGAATCCAGGAAAATGTGTATAACCGGATAGTATAAGCAAATTAAGGATTTAAAATGAAAACGTAGAGCTTAAACTAGCCTGAATCCTTTGCGCCGTGATTCTTGTTGAAATTTAGAGGGGTGTACTAGATTTGATCAAAATTTTAAAATAATATCTTTTTAGACTCTTGAAATTCAGGGGTATTGAATTTGGATTTTAAAAAATTCTTTGAAATTTGATGGTTTTCAAAAAGGATTATACAAATTCTTTTAAAATAGAAGTGTATTTAATTTATATTTTAAAAAATTCATTAAAATAGGGTGGTCAGTTTAGATTTTTTAAAAAAATTCATCAAAATTTGATGGTATTCAAAAGTCCATGAATTTTTTTTATTTGATAAGTTGATGGATTTTAATAAATTTGCTAGTATATTTTTTATCTTTTGAAATCTGTATTTTTTATCTTTTGAAATCTCTCTAAATAACATGATATTTTGATAGATTTGTTAAAAACTTAATTAAATCATCAAAACTCTACAACATTTTTCATGAACTCTGTTAAAATTTACTTAGAATGAAAATCAACAATTTATATAAATTTATGTTTTATTATAAATCCTCTGAAATCCAGATCGAATACACCCCGTTTAATATAGGAATAAGAATTTTTTGCATTCTAATTGGACGCAAGGAAATTAATCTTTAATATATTATTTTATAATATAATGTACTTCCAAAATGCTAGGTAGAGAGAGCTTCACCAATCCGACCCAGTTTACTTGTCATAAACGGTAGTCGTTAAGTATTTGTACATCATATCTGTCTGTTATCTATTCACCACTATATATACATACATTGCTGGCACTCAAATTGTCGTTACTTTACAGATCAACAACCACCAACAACAAGAAGAGATCAAACACAAACATCGGAAACTACATTCTAACAAAACATATCAAACCCTCCCTTCATGTCAACTTTCTTTACCTCAATTTCACCTTAAAAATCCACCTCAATCCTCACGTCCTATGGCAGCCACTGCCACTCCCGCCAAAAACACGACACGAAAACAAGGCGAAGGCCTCCTCTTAGGCCGGTATGAAATTGGTAAACTCCTAGGCCACGGCACTTTTGCAAAAGTTTACCATGCAAGGAACATTAAAACGAATGAAAGTGTTGCGATCAAAGTCATTGACAAGGAGAAGATTCTTAAGGGTGGCTTGATCGCGCATATTAAACGTGAGATTTCTATTTTACGACGTGTTAGACATCCGAATATTGTGCAGTTGTTCGAGGTAATGGCTACTAAATCTAAGATTTTTTTTATTATGGAGTATGTTAGAGGTGGTGAACTTTTTAATAAGGTTGCTAAGGGTAGATTGAAAGAAGATGCTGCTAGAAAGTATTTTCAACAATTAATTTCTGCTATTGGATTTTGTCATTCTCGAGGCGTGTTTCATAGAGATCTGAAACCGGAAAATATATTGTTAGATGAAAATGGTGATCTTAAGGTTTCCGATTTTGGACTTAGTGCCATTTCGGAACAAATTAGAGGGGATGGTTTGTTTCATACATTTTGTGGTACACCTGCTTATGTTGCTCCCGAGGTCTTAGGGCGAAAAGGGTATGATGCGGCAAAGGTAGATTTATGGTCTTGTGGGATTATATTGTTTGTTTTAATGGCTGGTTATTTACCTTTTCATGATCAAAATATTATGATTATGTATAAAAAAATTTATAGAGGGGAATTTAGATGTCCTAGATGGTTTTCGCCTGAATTGAGTCGGTTGTTGATTAAAATTCTTGATACTAATCCAGAAACTAGGATGACAATTCCGGAGATTATGAAGAATAGATGGTTCAAGAAGGGGTTTAAGCATATCAAGTTTTATATTGAGGATGATAAGTTGTGTAGTGTTGAAGAGGATGTTGATGATGCGATTAATTATATGTCGGATACTTCTATGTCTGAGTCAGAATCGGAGATGGAGAGTACGAAGAGGTTCGTGAGCTTGCCTAGACCGGCTAGTTTAAATGCTTTTGATTTGATTTCAATGTCTTCAGGGTTTGATTTATCGGGGTTGTTTGAGGAGGAAGGAAATCATTCAAGGTTTGTGTCAAATGCACCTGTGCCTAATATATTATCCAGATTGGAGGAACTTGCGAAGGTGGTTAGTTTTACGGTGAGGAAGAAAGATTGCAGGTTGAGTATGGAGGGTTCTAAGGAGGGAGTTAAGGGACCATTGACAATTGTTACTGAGATATTTGAACTGACACCCACGTTGTGCGTGGTAGAAGTGAAGAAAAAGAGCGGAGACAAAACAGAGTATGAAGAGTTTTGTGACCATGAATTGAGGCCGGCATTGCAGAATCTTATGATGTTGGAGTCTGCAGAACCTTCACAAATGCCCTCAGACACTGAATAAGAGATAGATAATGAGACACAGGGTACGGCCTTTTCTCTTTGCATTCTTCTGTATTTATAATTTCTGCTTAGATAATCTGTTTTGTGTCTCTTAATTGGAGCTTAATATGTGATTGTATCTTGTAATGTTTACTCTGTCTCGTGATAAATGAAATCACTGAAAATATATAAAAATGTTCTATGTTGGCTTCTAGTCCCTTTAGTTATATTTTCCATTTTCATAACTGACTTAGGATGATGATGAAATAAAGTGTAACTCCTGAAGTACCCACAACAAATTGCATCTCTATGGTTGCAGTACTATAGCAGGGATTGCATAAATATTTAACCGTCGATTGTGCTAATTGACATGGCTACTCAATTTTTGATGAAAGCATAGTTTGAGTATATGTAACAGGAAAGAAATCATGAGCTAAAGCTTAAACATACTAATTAGCCAGGCTGCACAACTTTGATTATTACTTTGGTAATAATCTAAGCAGTCACGTTATAGTTACGTGATTTGTAAGTTTAGTATCTGCTCTATTGATTAAAATTATTGGATGATATTAAAACAAACATTTTCCGATTTGTATGCGTCTTTTCTGCCTTGCATTCCAGCTTCGCAAGTACTAGTATTTCTTTGCAGCTAGCAAAGTAACAGAACGCATTCATATTCAGAGTAGGACATGTTTGGTGTAATAAGAAATGTTTAAAGTAACAGAATTTTGGTGAATGCAGCTGTTGAAGTAGCCAAACACAATATAGATGTTGACTAGGACTATTGCTTGGTGTAATAAGCATGAGAATGCAGATCAGAACGTAATTAAATCTACGGTATGAAAAAACCATCAATGCTTACTTGAAGTCCTTATATCTGTGCCAGTTTGAGATGTTATTTTTGAACATTTCTCTAACTTGGATTGTTAATAATAAGTTCCGTGGCATCAGTTTGTGTTGCTGAAAGAATAATATGCCTTGCCAAATTAGTTTAAACTATTAACGTGCAGGACTGAAACTTCTCCAAGATATATTTTGGTTAGAAAATATAATATATTATATCTCAGATTCATCAATGGATCACTTCAACTCATTTGACCAGTCAGACTGCCTGGCTGGACTAGAGCTGCTCAGCATCTAATTTCAATGTTTATATAAACTTGAGTTGATGAACTGTGGCCAAAGGTTACAAAACAGCTCGACCTACAAACCAAAAATTCCGTTTTCTTGTTGTACAGAAAAGTGCAGAAATTTTCTGTGAGGATGTAAAACCTGATCTAGGAAATAGAACGAAAGTTGTACTTATTATTAAATTTCTTTTGTTATCAGATGATACCTTGCAACTGCATAACCTGGTAGTTTTTAGTTTCGAATTAGGTTATCCTGTACTCGGGCACTCTCAGTGTATCTTAATGAAATGTAATGTAAATGATATCTTGGGATTTTGTTCTTATTAAATTGTCCTACTTCTGCGTAAAAATGTGAACGATGCAAATTATGTTTTTATTTTCTCTGTTATGGTTTACTTGAATTGGCACTTAGTTAAGTTGTAGGCAAGTTTGATACTTTATCTCCATACGTTCGTTGGTATGTAACACCTTAAGGACCATATAGCTTTGACAAGGGATCTGAAATGTCTATTAAAGGATACTTCTTGTGATCAATGAGTCGCCTATAGAGAAAACAGAATGAAATATATGTGAAGCATAGAAGCCTAAATGGTTTGGACCGACATGGACAAATATACATTTGTAGTCAAGTGGCTAGCTACATGGCCTCTTGTGGGACACTATTCTATTAATTTTCGCTTTCACGCTAGGGAATATTTTGCACTGCAAGAATTGGTAGCCGTTTAAACACCATTTGTCAATCTATTGTTTTCTGAAGTCGATGTCTGAACTAAATTCACTGCAGTTTGGATCCTAAACCACTACGTCGCTGGTTTGTGGACCATTTGTCAATTTATCATTTCTTGAGGCCGATGTCTGAACCTCATTCACTGTTTCGATCCTAAACCAGTACAAGCTGGTTTGTGGTACCAGATAACTGTTCTGCAACATGTTTTTTTTTACAGATAAATGTAGCATCCGATCCCTTCACAGAAGAAATGACTGTATAAAAGATGGTCCACGATATCAGTGAGACCCGGTGTTGCTAAGAAACGAGGAGCCATAAGCTCCGAAAAAATGTCTGGCATGCACTATCTTCCAGAGAAATGCTGGAATTACCAAATTCGTTTTCATATTCGATGCACGATAACACTATACCTTCAATAATTTGAAAACAAGGACAAACAAAAACAAACCCATACAGTGCAACTCAATCAAGCTTGTGCAGTAGTTCTTGACATTTGAAGGTGCTAGATCTCGAATATGAATAATGATTGGTATGAGATGGTATCTCTCATGGTCCTTGTCTCCCTTGTAATGTGAAGTTGTAATTTGAATAATGCTTATTCCCCCAAACTAATTAAAAATTTAAAATGATCAAAGTAACAAGTAGAAACAAGACATCAAAGTTTAAAGTACGGTTGTAATTTGATATGGAGCAATGTTCATGCTGGAAACGATAACTTAATATATAGTTTTTATACATCAAAGATATATCTGGCACTAAGTATCAAAGAGTAAATTATTGTAGTAAGATTTATGGAATCATATCATCATGTACTGTATTATTATTCTTGAATTCGTTTTGATTTGATAGATTTAATTATAATTAGTACTATAGGACAAGTAGTTAAGTTACTATCATTATTTTTGTTGTATCGACTCCTTCGAGACACTTGGTCTAGTATAATAGCAAGACATTCCACACAAACTCTGGTTTACTGTATCGTTTATTAAGGGTATTTAAGGGCTGTCTTAGGCTTCCAAAATCTTTCATTTTGTAGGCAGGATTTCTTAATATCCGTTATTTTATGATAAAATGACTCCGATAGCACAAAATAAATATAAAAGGCCAAAATAATGGTCCTTTATGACACTCTAAAATGCTAAATCGTATTTAGTTCAGGACAGAAAGGTAATGATAATATACGGATTTACAAGCAATATCATAAACTTTAAATTATTCAAATAATAATTAATTTATAAAAAGGTGTTACGAGTGTAAGATATTAGGAACAATAGAATGGGAGTGGACCCATCTAACCAACCAACCAAACGTACCTAATATATACCGCAAAAGCAGTGTCGGGGAGTGTATGATATACGCAACCTTACCTTCACTCCCAAAAGAATGAAGAGACTGTTTCCACAAATACAATCAGCTTTTGTGTGTGGATATGCGTGTAACAAATAAAAAGTGATAAGTAACAATACATCAAATACAAAATATACATAATTTTGTAAAATAGTCATAAAAATATCTTAGCCCATGTTTTTATTCACATGGGACTTACATTTGTCACAATCACGCTTAATTTATTGAGAGAAATTAATACAAATTAGCATTGGAGCCCGTGCAAGCTCTTTTAAATACAATTAAACTAAAATTTGGTACCATAATCCAAATCAATAGTTTAGTATAGATATTCATTATTTCACTCAACTATGGGAAAATTTAAATCGGTAATGCAGTAGAGCATTTCTAAGATACATGACAAATTTTTGATCAAAATTGAAAGCAAATAGGTTCCATAAATCTTTTTAAATGCAAGGAAAAGTTACAAACAACTGAAGAGCAAAGCACCAACTTAAAATATGTTTACGGCAGTCGTAAAGTACAGTAAGTCTGACTTCAAATTTTGAGATCATCCTGGATTATTCCTTTTTTTTGTTGTGGCCTTTGCTTCAATTGAACCTGCAGCCACCGAAGTCATGTTTCCCCGATCTCAGCTATCTTGGCTTTACTTATGGCTTTACTTATATGTTCCATGGTTGCATAAGAAAACTTTGCTCGCAAATGAGATCATCCTGGATTATTCCTTTCTTTTATTGTGGCCTTTACTTCAATTGAACCTGCAGCCACCGAAGTCATGTTTCGTCGATCTCAGCTATCGCGACTTTACTTATGTGTTCCATGGTTGCATAAGAAAACTCTGCTCACAAAAGTCAGGCTTTGTTAAAAATAATTATATTAATGATTAAAACCTGTATGAGTAACGTTATGCATTTAACTCGAAAATAAGAGACATGCATTTGATAATACAAGTAATACTTGCAGGAAATGTAAAATAATCACCTCATTGACCGTGTGATATCTACATTTATCTTCTCTTTTTTTTTAATTAAACTACACAATTCATCATTAATCATGCATATGTACTTAAATATAATAGCACATGTTTCTTATCACAAAAAAAAAAAAAAAATTAATTAATTTACCGCAATTTATCACTACTATTTTTTGTAAACCTTTTTCCCGGCATAAATCGAGTATATGACAATATTAGCTACTCGATGTTTAAAAATATGAAGAAAAAGTAAAATAGTGTTTCCAAAAATAATAGCATCATTTAAATAAATATTAGTTTTTCTTTAAGAAATAGTGTTTGGGAAAAAAAATACTTTTCGCGTTCTTTAAAATATATAATTGATTATATATAAAAAAAATCATTACACTAAAAATTTATCTATTTATTTAAATTAAGAAATATAAATACTACTACACTATTAAATACTTTTAACACTTTACCATAACATAATGTTGATTGGTCTACGTAAGGAAGTAACTGACGTGTACACTTACTTGATCTCAACAATTGTTTGCAATCTAACGTAGCCGCTGTAGTGAAGTTGGTCAGTTACCGAAATTGTTTTGTTACCAAATGATCCTAGGCCTGCAAATATCAAATAAGTAGAGCTATAAACATAATTTTGGTGACAATTAAAAACGCAAGACACACATCCATTCCCTATTTATATGTCAAGGCTTGCCATGTATAAGTTTAATCCAAATTATTAAAAGACCATATATAAGTCCATGCATATAAGCATTAAGTAATACCATTTGATATCAAGCATATAAATTAAAATGATTAGTAGCTACAACTGTTTTTTGTCTTTATGTAACAAACATAATTTCTTTTAATAAAAATTATATTTCATAGTCCAGGAAAAAGAACAAGATGACTCACTAAAAACTTTTAAGATAAAACCTACAGGTAGGAAAACACCCCAAAGAAAAATAAGAGTACGCTCACAAAAAAGTAATAAGCTAGAAATACATTATCAAAATCATCAGTATGCATATATAATGCAGTTATAATCTCAATGTCTTTGTAATGAGGATAACAAATTTTTTGATTAATTTAGTGGTCTAATTAGTATGATATATCAACCTGCAACTTTCTAAGCTGCTGGGATTGTGTGATATTAAGATTCAATAGAAGCTGACGTTCCTTAAAATTAGAAATCAAGGTTGTACTGATATTTGAGATAAGATATCTAGCTTTCTCAAAATAAGAGCTAAAATGAAGTTAATTTGAACACCACAGGAAAAATTGTAATCTGCTACTAGAATTAGAGGATTGGTGGAAACCTTCCAGAGCTTGGCGGCTTGGTCGCTCAACTTATAACCTGCAAATTAAACTCCAGAATCATCGCAGAGATCAGTACAAGGATATTTAATTGTGGTAACTTAGTTGCTTTGCTGAGCTGGATTGTGATACATATACATTAATTGGGCATGGAATCTAATTTTAGCAATTAGTTTTTATTATGGTGGCCAGGGGCCAGTGGAACTGCTTGAAGATGAGTATATACATCTTCCTCCTAATTATATTTTTGTTTTGTCTGAATTACATGTGTGATCGCCTTCTCCAAATTCTTTCACTATCATAAACTGAATCGTCAACTAAACACCTCAAATCTCTATCGCCACCAGAGGATGTTCGATGATCTCCAACACAGTCTGACTCCGCTTAAAACAACAAATACAGTTTAAAAAATGTGGGTGGAAAAAGTCCTAAACAAAAGTACGTAAAATCAGGCTATAAGTTTAGACTTATGGCGTCAAATTATCTCTTGTCTTTGCAAAACTACTCATATCTAGTTGGAATTTTTAGTAAGCAACATTTTTTAAAGTTCTCCTACCTTATTCAATCACAGTATCTAACTACCTATTATCATAATAACACTAAAAAAATACTAAGCATTTACTAAAATAACATCAATATTTATAAAGCAAATAGATACAATATTATCAAGGGAACATCAATAATCAAACATAGATATATAATATATCTATCAAACAGATACAATACCATCAAATAAACATAAATCATTAACCATTAATAGATTGTGAACCTAAAATCATTAACACTTTACACTATTAAGTTAATTGATGCCTAGGGTGTACTGTACTGTAATTTATGAAAGTTGCAGACTAAATATGTAAGTTAGGTCACAACTGTTGATCACGCACAAAATTGACCAATAAATTCAAATTAAAACTGTTGTAGAATATTTGAACACTTGGTGCATGAACTCAAACTACATATATGCAACTAAGTAGCAACTTAGCAAATCAACATTATCTTTTATGAGGCAAATTAAATCAGGTGGATCATATTACACAAGCTGTTCAAGGAAAGTAATTAAATTCAAGTTCGAAGGTTACTCTGCAAGTTAAAAGCGGAGCTCTCACTATACTGCAACAACTTGCCAGCTACAGCTGCCAGCAATTCAAATGCACAAAACCGGCTGGTAAAATTCCCCCTCTATAGGCAATATACCGAACATGTTAATGCTCAATTACAATTAGTAATAGTACGGTGGTTTTATCAAAGTTAATACTTACCCTTAGAGATCGCGGAGCTCTGGGTATGACATGGACTTGGTATCCATTAAACCTATAGGCATGCCTCTTCTTCAAATCAATCTCTTAAACACACATGCTAATAAAAGATATTCCAATATAGACAGTGTTGCAACATTCTCAAACTACAAAAAAAAAAACAAAAAAAATCCAACAATACTGAAGTCACCACCAGGAAAATAAGTCACCAGAATCAGACACAGTAGAAGAATACTGAAGATATCGCATCTCTGGTTGCGGAAGACTCTTGTATAGAACACCAAATGTCATGCACTAGTCTCAGCAATAACATATCTTTCACATATAGCAATCAGATAGTGCAATGTAGCTGACAAAGAAATTGCCTACACAAAGGCGTTGACAGGCATTCTTTTTTCCAAAACGACTATTCATACTATAAAGTTATATTACGAAAATAAAATATAATTAATACTGCA
Source organism: Anethum foeniculum (assembly GCA_003724115.2). Taxonomy (NCBI): domain Eukaryota; kingdom Viridiplantae; phylum Streptophyta; class Magnoliopsida; order Apiales; family Apiaceae; genus Anethum; species Anethum foeniculum. Next base: position 4,570 of record PHNY01287282.1, on the reverse strand, counting down.
GGCTCACAGGCTTTATGGTGCTAAGAAACTGAATAAATCAATGTGGCACAGAAAAATAACTCGTTGACACGTTGGAAAAATGTAATGCAGCACTCCAAGTTCAGAAAATGATAATAAATGTCCCTCTGACCCATCTTAAACATCATTTTCTTCCATTCATACTGTCACAAAATATTTGTCCTATTTCTGAATTAATTTTATCACTCACAACAATCATTTCAGTTTAAACAACTATATAAGCTTAAAATAAATTTGGGAACAGAAACCTAAAATAATGAAAGCATTTGCCCTATTATTTACTTTCTTAAACTTGCCTTGATCTGGGAGAAACTATTTTGTATGCAATAAAGGGGAGAGAAGATTAGACGCATAAAATTATTAGGGAGAGAGTCATGAGGGATAATAGGTTTGAAAAATTAAGTTGATCTTGGTTCATTATGATTGAAAATTTTCGGCCCATAATTTATTGTAATTTTTTTATAAATCATTCCATCTAACATAAAGTATTTCTGGCAGAAGATAAAGTTAATTAATAAATGTGTTAAAACAGAATAGGATATATTATTTGGTGCAGAGGAATTTTAAGAGAAACTTTTTAAAAGATTAACTTAAAAACCATAATCTTTTTAGAGATTCACAATCCATTATCCGCGAGTAGCTTGTTCCCTGAAGCATCTTTCGCATGTGTCCCCCAAAGGGGATTCCACATGTTACCTGGTCTGCAAATCCTAAGATGTCTTTAGAGAAAAGAAAATGTTGATTATGACACTTATAGTTGTAAATTGTCTTTTAGGACAATAGCAGCATATCACTTTTCCTTTATAGTCATTAATATAATTTCTAACATGAAAAGTTAAGAAGTATATATATATATATGAGTATCCAACAAAAATCTTGGCCAACATTATCCCAAGTCATACAAAGTTAACTTACCACTGTAACGGCCCATGAGCTTCACTACCCCAACACCGTTCTCGGCACTTTCAGCTTCAACATATGCAACAGTGATAGCACGTTGAGCCTCCTTCACAGCAGTATCAAAACCAAATGACTTATCAATGACCTGAGCAAAAACGTGATTATAGTTAGTAAGTATGGCTGTTTCTAGACATAATTATGGGGGCAGGGTCAATTTAAAAAGATGATTTGAAAGAGAACCTAAAATCAAATCAGCCACAACAATCTTATATGAAAAACTTTGAGCATAATGTCTGAGTTTAACCATATAAATGCGTCAGTATTAGACTGGATAAATGAGCGAATTATACGTCGACTTGCAGTTTAAAAAAAAGTGATTGTTAAACTAACTCAAAGCAAATTCTTTCGTAGCAATTAGAGAATGACAATACCGGAATGTCATTATCAATAGTTTTCGGGATTCCTGCAATCGCAACCTTTAGACCATGCCTTCTAACTTCCTGCAATGAGTATCACACTTTCAGAAAAGAGGTAGAATATTTATACATGTAAGATTCTAGAAAGATATAGAGTCACTAGATAAGATACCTCAGACACTCCAATCGACACTCCAATCGAGACTCCAATCGAAATTTGAATTTTTTAAACTCAACCTAAGCCTCTTATATGCATACAAGTTATGCAACATCTTCTACTTTAAATTATACAAACTTTTTTTCCTTAAACGTAAGCATACATGATAGTAAAAACGAACCCGATTTAAACCATTTTGTAAACCACCCAACGAAATCAAGATTATATAAGTACTACCAAATCTTTAGTGCACAAACATAGCCCACAAGGAAATCAGCATTCTCAACCATCATCTTTATCATACATTGATGCTTACATTCAAAAGCCTAAAATAAAAATTTGAGAAATCAACTGATACGTAATCAGCTTACCTTACTATTCTAGTTGGTTATGAATGAATGTCTGGGTAAACAACACGCAAGGCTCTGGACGACCCGTGGATCCTTCAATCTCTTTGTCCTCATCTCTATTCAATCACTTTGTGCTTGCACCAAGTATTATAAACCAACCTAGGGTTTAACCATATTATACAAAATAAGAATTCAACATCTATGTATATTCAGCAAGTGCATACTTGTTTCAATTATTAGAACAACTAAAAATCTTGGAAATTGAAATTGAAACCGTAAATCTAACCGTGGTAACATGAATTACACGGTTAATTTTGATTACCAAGAAGAAGTCAAGAGCTTAAATATACCTGTATATATGTTGTATATATAAAGAGAGACCCTGAATAAATCAAGTCCGTAACCTTGATCAGGGCTTGATTTGAAGCATAGGAGCCCTAGAGGCTATCTGTGAGCCTCGCAAGTCAAAAGGTAAATGAAGGAAGGAGACCAGATTTTTTTCGGATGGAGGAGGAGTTGAGAAGGTCAACAGGCTGGGAAGGAGGAAAGAGTGTCGAGCCTCACGATTAAAAGCGATGTTCTCGATTAATATATACTTGCTCCGTTTCAAAATGCACGTCCATTTAACAAAAAAAAATTATTTTAAATTAGTTGTCCACTCCAATTTTCAATGAAAATTTACATTTTCAAAATCAACTTTAGTTCACGTATCTCTAATTTAAATTTCCAAGATCAACTATATGCCACGTATTATACTCAATTAATATAATTAATACAACTTTTTTCATCAACATTCATATTTCTTAATATGAGTGATTTTTTAAAAATGAACGTTTATTTTGAAACGGAGGATAGTAGATTCTTCCAATGTCTATATAATTCAACCCTTCATTATAATTTTAGACACGACAACATCAATATCAATGGAGCACTTATTCTTTGTATCCAAAATATAGTCAAACAAGCTTTGGAATCTAAACACAAAAATCGACATTTATCTTCAAATAATTTGTCGTCCGAAATTATTTATGTAAATAATTTGAAAAAAAATTGTTTCAAATTAGTTGTCTACTTCAATTTTCAATGAAAATTTACATTTTCAAAATCAACTTTAGTTCACGTATCTCTAATTTAAATTTCCAAGATCAACTATATGTCACGTATTATACTCAATTAATGTAATTAATACAACTTTTTTCATCAACATTCATATTTCTTAATATGTGTGATTTTTTAAAAGTGGACGTTTATTTTGAAACGGAGTATAGTAGATTCTTCCA
>PHNY01287276.1:19006-34915 GCA_003724115.2 Anethum foeniculum | reverse complement strand
ATATATATATATGCATTACTGCAATTCAAACACTATTAAGTAATCATCTTTGTTCAGCTCATAAATAATTTGAAGAAAATCTCAAAAAGATTACTGAATTCCATTCAACCCCTTCTGTAATTCAGTTGTTGCATTGCTAGGGAACTAACAGTACATAAGATAGTTGAGGAGTATAAGGAGTACAAGCCGCTTTAGATGAAGAAAGACAAAATTAAAATAAATTGGGTGAGAATAAAATTAGATATATTATAGTTAATTAACGCAATGGTAGCGAAAAATATTTTGGTGAATACTTGATATTACGATAATTTAGCAGGATATAAATAATTTTTTCTTTAAATCCAGGTAGCTGAAGGTTAATACAAGAAATTATGTTATGAGAATGAGTCATGACATACAAATGACCTTTTTTTAAATTACAAATTCTTACTGTTTGAAAGGTATACCCCATTTGAAAATGTACTAAAATATAAAATTACTTTTGAATATATCTAAAAAAATCAATTTTTCTTAAATAAATTTTTTTGTTCTAGCATTTATATATTTATTTCAATCCTAGACATTTTTATGATGATGTTTGTCAATTTATTTTGATATAAAAAAATTAAAATTCGTTCTTTTTAAACTTTTTGGGATAAAAATTATGAAAATATTTTCTTTATACCTTCTTATATGTCTATTTTAGAATTGTCCTCATTATCATTCACTTTTTCTAAAACAAAATTCTAATTTTTTTCCAAAATTATAATTGACAATGAAAATTTTAAAAAAACAACGAATTTAGCTAAATAGTGAAAACACTTTTAAGTATGCGCAAGAGTCAATGTGATTGTGTTATACCAAAAAAGAAAGTAGTTTTACTATTGCTTAATTAATCTACACAAACAAATAACTAAACTTAGTTTAATGCTATAATTTTTGAGAGTTAACAGAAAAATATATTATATGACTGATTAATATATTTTGAAATACGTAAAATTTTTATTTGATACAAACAAAAGAGATAGAGGATATATATGTATATAACCTACAAAATAACTAGTTAATTAATTATTAATTTTAGGGAAGTTATACATAATTTTTAAGTCCTAAAGGACTAATGTAATTTTCCTATCCTTATCCGGATTTCGGACAGCTTTTGGGCCCTCGCTTTGAATTTACGGACAAAGAAGTACTCATAACAGTGCCCCCACGCTCATCAACTTATTGCACCATTTCATAACAGTTTCATATGTTATTTGGAAGGTTCGTAATTAATTACCATTAAAATAAAGATTACACATAAAGGTGGCGTATCTTTACAGAAAAGGTATATAAATTTAACTGTTCATTTTTTGTAGTTTTTAGTTTCTTCATCTTTTAAATAAAGCTGTAAAAACAAAGACAGGGAAGGAGTGGAGTGAAAATGGAGAAAAAGGTTATAGTGGTGTGTGTAGTTGTGGGCTTTCTTGGTTTGGTTGCTGCTTCTTTGGGTTTTGCTGCAGAATCCAAGAGGATTAAGGTAAAGTTTTTAACTTTGTTTTTGTTTCTTGTCTTTAATTGTCTGAGACTAATTTAGATCTTTGCTTAACTACAAAGGGGTTCACTTATTAATTGCTAGTATGTGACTATGTGTTCTTTTTTGTTAATTGTTATGATTGGTATGTCTACTCTTTTTTATTGATTTTGGGTTATTAGAGATGGTTCTGTGTTCTGAAGGGTTCTTGTTGAATTGCAATTATATACTTAGTATATGGTTGTATCTAGTTTCTGAAGATGAAGGTAACTTAGATGCACTGAGATGCCATTACATAAATCAGATGTTTTATAGCTCTGTTTTGGTTGGTTGGCTGGAATTAAATTAGAGTTGCGAAAGAAATTTGATGTGGAATGGAAGAGAATTTTAGGGAGATTAAGGGAAGAGGAATTTTGGGAGATTGTAGTGTAGGTGAAGTGTAGGCAGAATGGCATGAAACAACCCTGGTAAAAACAGAAGGACCTGATGTTAGCATTATTTTTGAATGATAATAGGATTGAAGATATAAATGTAATTGTAAAGAGGTTATCTCCATAAGTCATTACATTTGCATCCCACTCTGTGCCAACCAACCAAACAACACGTAGTGCCCATGATTCAGAAATATATGCCATTACTTGACGTGGAGAAAGGCTTAAAAGAGTAACATCTGGTAGTTCAACCGGTTGGCGCGGATGCACATAGTTCATGTATGCCTCTTTAAGTGGCCGAATCCAGCCTTTTTGAATCCTGTTTGTTGTTCCTCTTTCAGCTGACGATTGAGGAGATGACTTCTTTTAAATACTGTTTTGACTTACCTATGGAGAATTTTTCTTGATTATATCTAGTTGTACCATTGCTTAGATGATATAATTAAGAGGAAAAAAGCAATTTGATAATTGGCGGAACCGTGGAAGTACAGAACTTATTGTAAATCTGTAATAACATTTATTAGTCACAACTTACTCTACAACGTCTAGTAAGTGGACTAATGTTTAGCCTGATATCAGTTTTATCATACATGAAAATTTTACACCTTAACTACCCAGCTTGGACTTAATAGTTTAGAAGTTTCAGAATATGAAAGATGAACTCTGCTTTATATATTTGTTTACAAAATTTATATCAACACTAGCTTGATTTAAGTTTGTTTCTGTGTGAAACCTGGGTTGACTATTTGCTTGAACTAACTCCCTTTAATGCCTTATCTAAGCGTTAAACTTTGTATTAGTTGGGGGTAGTCCGTGGTCACGTGCCTAATCATATTTAGCCCTAAACTTAAAATTTAGAGTCAGCTTAAGAACTGTTCGAATGATGGATTTTTACTTTGAGGCTTAAGATAGTACAGTCACCAACTCAGGAGTATGAGAGGAGTACAGCTTGAAGAATCTGCAGACAGAAAACCCGATGAGCACACATACAACCACGATGATGATGACTTCTCCTCTTTGACAGAACACCAAAATATTATAAGGATTTAGATAGTAATATGAATAAGTTAACTGCAAAAATAACAGCTCTTTATGCGTTATTGTAATAGATAAATAGTTACTTGTTTTTAGCTGGAAGTCTAATCTTTTATTTTTGTTATGTTTATTTCTTGTACTTAAATTACAAAAAAATTGTTGATATGCTTTATTTGGTACATGTCGATTTCTATTTCATTTGTATATATTTAATTTTTCTGTAATTTGGGCCCTTACATTCAAAAAGTGGGCTTCCCTTAGTCCCTTGGCATCTTACGCCTAGGTTCCAAAAGGGTGTTGTGTCTTAGTACACTTTTCTCCTTAATTAACATTGGTCCATGTGAATCTTAAATGATGGATTTCATCTTTTTTGATGGAACACACACATTCTTTCTCTCAAGTCTCATATTCTTTTGTTGATAGAAGACCCTAACAGTCTGTCATACCTGTGGTCTGAACACTTGCTCAACCTTTATCTGTTTTCTTCTTCATTAGTTTATTGCTGTTTTGACAGCTTATTAACTTGAGCCATTAGTCTAGCTACAAGTTACTTTGATATACCGAGTGACTGCTAGATGATCAATATATTGTTAGCAGGACATCTTGTTGAATAACTACTGAACTACTTAACATTCTGGCATGACTACATTGGTTTAATCTTCTCTGAGGCATCACAACTGTCTTAATATTCTGTCACCTCTAGTAATTTTCTAAAGTTGTTTTTAATCGTTGCCTGTCTTCTTTGTTATATCACTAATGCTTGTCTTCTTTGTTATATCACTATTTTTTGGCCTCTTCATCTCTTGAGTAGACAATTCTCTGACCTTTTAAATTTTTTGTCAGAGCTTTTAGCTGATTATGTTGTTAATACTATATACTTAATTGTATGACAGGGATCCCAGGTTCAATTTAATTCTCCCGATGAGTGTGTATACCCCAGGAGTCCAGCTCTAGCCCTAGGATTAATTGCAGCCTTGGCTCTTATGATAGCTCAGGTTATCATCAATGTTGCAACTGGTTGTATTTGCTGTAGAAGTGGACCTCATCAATTAAACTCGAACTGGACGCTGGCTTTGATCTGCTTTGTAGTCTCCTGGTAATCATTCAAAAAATCTGGTGACTGATTTTTTTTTTTTTTCCTTTCTGAATGGAAGTCAACTTCTAGTAACCTGATGGTTGAGCTAGGGTTTGATTTTTGAGTGTTCCTAACGAGAAAATTTATTCAGATAGATGAATTGACAAACTCAAACCGGTTGCTGTTTGCTGATCTTGTTTTGTCGATTGCACCTACCTTCTTTTTCGTTTTATCATTGTCCATATAAGCCAAATCTAGAGCTTAACTTGCCCCGTCAACTGTCATTATGCAGGTTCACATTTGTTATAGCGTTCCTGTTATTACTTACAGGTGCAGCACTTAATGATCAACATGGTGAAGAGAACATGTACTTCGGCAACTACTATTGCTATGTCGTGAAACCAGGAGTCTTTGCAGGAGCAGCTGTGTTGTCCCTTGCAAGTGTTGTTCTTGGAATTATTTATTATATAGCCATAACTTCCACAAAGGCAGGAAGTGATTCTTGGGCTGGGCATGCTGCTCCTAATCAACCTGGTATTGCCATGGGACAACCCCAATTTCCCCAACATGTTCCACAAGATCCTGTATTTGTGCATGAAGACACCTATATGAGGCGGCAGTTTACTTGATATTTGTATGCAGGCTCTATGATAGTGAAAAAAGGCCTCTCTGTTCAGCCATTAAAGGTTGGACTGATACTTACTTTGGTTTAGCTGTGAACATTATCTTAAGCAATAGGTTGTGTATTTAGAATTTGTATCCAGTGCAACGATTTCTCTGCCAGTGAGTTTTTTTTAAGTGCCTTAAAAAATGGCCGACCTACCATTGAAAATAAACTATGAAACCAGTATAAACTACTGAAGAATACAATATAAGCATCACCCAAATAGGGCCTTCATGCGCTCTTCTATTCATATGCAGTATGACAGACCCAGCAGTATTCATTGGGATTAAAGTACTGATTTTACGAAAAAACCTGAATAAGTTACATAATACAATGCCATGACAGAGCAAAGGAAAAATAGTATTACAAGAAAAGTTGAAGGTAAAAAATTGAGAAACCAATAAAACCACCCTATGCATATAAATGTTTTAATGTTTTGAACAATAGGCTCCTGGTCATCGCGAGGGACCAGTTAACCCAACAATTTCTCCACTCTTAGATCAAAATGTTAACGGCCATGATTAAAAAAAATCACTTGTTCGAGCCATCGACTATCCTCTGTAATTTTTCAGGAAGCCTGAATGAGTTCCGCGTAAAATAACCGGTGATAGGACATTTCATTTCTTGCATTTGCACCTCTTGCTTGGGGACACTGGACACTGTTAACATCCCAACAAATAGAAAATGATTTGACATGTAAGGTAATTTATGTAATTTTATTATTTTGTATAATTTATAAGTTATTAAAAATATAAAAATGAAAGTAATTAAAAATATGATTTGATACTCTCAGGAGTCCTTTAATTAGTGTCTTTCTCTCTCCTTCCACCATCCTTTTTCAAGTAATTACTAATTTAATATTCGATTAATAGCTATCATTGACTACTCATGTAATTTTATTATTTTGTATAATTTATAAGTTATTAAAAATATAAAAATGAAAGTAGTTAAAAATATAATTCGATACTCTCCGGAGTCCTTTAGTTAGTGTCTCTCTCCCTCCTCCATTGGTTTTCAAGTAATTACTAATTTAATATTCGATTAATAGCTATTATTGACTACTGCTACTCGTTTCGTTTAGATAATAATACTAAAACTACTCGTTCTCTTCGTAATTCTTTAAGTACATACTAATTTAATATTTGATTAATAGCTATTACAACTACTGTTTCGTTAGATAATACTCATTTCGTTTAGATAATAATACTAAAGCTACTCTCTCTCTTTTCTCTATCCATAATTTTTCAAGTAATTACTAATTTAATATTCGATAAATAGCTATTATTACTCTGCAACTCATTTTGTTTAGATGATGCTACTACAGTTATTACCTTGAGCAACTAGTTTCGTTTAGATAATAATACTAAATCTATTCTCTCTCTCTCCTCCATAGTTTTTCAAGTAATTACTAATTTAATATTCGATAAATAACAATTACAACTACCACTACTCGTTTCGTTTCGATGATGATACTACAATTATTATCTTGAGCTGCTGCAATTACAAATGATGATCCAACTTGAAATGTGTATGATATTGTGCATCTCAGGCCTCATAACAAATGTGTATTGCATTGCTTCTTTTGTTTTTCATTAGTTGACGCTGTTTTAAAAATAAAAACCCTAATTTCAAGTAGTGTTATTCAAGGAATTGGACGAGGAATTGAATGAGTTCTGTAACTTTCATCCTTTTATCGTAATGTTTAAAATGTTCAAAATGCTTGTTGCAGATCGTTGGGACTAACGCAGTTGCAGTGATTGTAAAAGCCTTTTTCTCATATGTGAAGGACTTGGTGTACCAGGTGAAGGAAGCACCAGAAAATTTTGATACCTTTGCAGGAGAGTTCGAGACTCAAATTTTTTTTTTGGATGATGCTTTTGTGAAGGAGATTGAGGATCTCAGGATACAGCATTGGGAGTCTGAAGTTTGCGGTCTGCGAAAAAATATAGCAGATTAAGCTACAACTCTGTGTACAAAGATATGCAATGTGGACCAACTGAGTATGCCAGGACTTTACGAAATAGACAACATCTAGCTAGGGTTACGAGGACTTTCAATGCTCAGATGTTAGAGATCATAATATCTCTTGAGACCTACGGAATAAATAACTCGCTTGATGTTGCTGTGTTGGACAAAGATCCAATTAAGATTTTGAAGGTTACTGAAAAATGCAAACGTATGAGCTCAGACAAGATATTAACGATACCCGCAGGTTGGAATTCTACAACTGCTTGACGTGTTTCAGCTCAGCTGAAAGCTTTTAGTCGTGCGTGTACTTCAGAAACTAAGAATGTGGATAATAGAAAAGAACTTAGCAATAGTACAACAGTACAAATGAGGGAACTGTTGAGATTTGAGGAGATATTAGTTAATTGTCTTTAATTTTTAGGACTATTTTCTTTTTTTATCTTTGCTTAACTACAGAGGTTCACTTTCTTGGTGCTAGTATGTGTCTTTTTGTTACTTGTTATGCCTACTATGTGCTTAACTAGATCGATTTAAGTTTGTTTCTGTGGAACCTGGTCTGACTATTGCTTGAACTTCCTTTGCTGCTTCAACTGAGTTTTAATGCTGTATATGGTACGATTTACATTTCATTTGGACTCGAATGTGGAAAGTTTGTGCTACCTCGAGATATTCGAATTCTTTATCGAGCTCTTCTTTGTCGAGCTGAGCTCGAGTTTCAAGTTACTCGGCCCATAAGGTTCGCAAGCCTAATCCAGCCTTTATTATAATCAACTTTTATATATTGTAAATATATATTTATTATATATTTAATCGAGTCAAACTCGAGCCAAACTTATCATATTTCGGGCTTTTGTCGATATTTGGTGAAATCGATTCGAGTTTTCGAACCGAGCTGAAAAGAATTGAATTTTTCATGAGCTGAGCTTCAAGCTTGAAATTAAGGCTTGGTCGAACTCGAGCTCGAGCCTGAACTTTTTAATCGAGCTCGGCTCAGCTCGACCCTATATGGGACCATCTAAACAACTTCTGCAGTTTACTAACTATTGAAGTATTTCCCATTGTATGTGTCCATGGTTCATGAACCCTCAAAGTAGTGTAGAATCTCTGTGCTGTGTCAGTTCAACATGAAAAGCAGTTTCTAGTTGCTTCTGCTCATGTTATTGTCATCTCGGAACATACAACCCAAATTGCATCTCTATCCAGAAGATACTCTCTGAGATAATAAAGCAAAGGGTCATTTTCTGAAAAAGAGTCCAAACATAATAGTTTTAGGCCAGTTCAACCAATCAAAAATGATGGAATCCAACCAGTTTAAGTTTAAGGTCTCCCCAAATTGTAATTTATGTCTTTTAGGTACACAATACACAGTGTATTCTTAAATCAGGAGAGCAAAGTTAATGCATGTTTTACAATGGTCTGGGGACTCTGAGAAGCATCAATTTTGTAAATCCCTTCTAAATCATCAATCTGAAGCAAATCTAGTTGAGATTGCAAGAGTTCAAGTGGCATGAAATGCTTCCCTTCTGCTGCTCTTTTCTCTAATCGAACAGCAAGCACGTCAGGGTGAACATCCAACAGAACAAACTTCACAGCACAGGTATAACAGCTTGGTTTATAATTTGGATCTGCGGATCTAAGAATATCTCTGTAACGCTTTTGCAGCGCAGAACATCCAAGTATCACACATTTTCCATTGACTAAGCTTGTTTTGAGGGAATCCCGTAGGGTTTCAAGCCATGGTATCCGGTCTTCTTCCGATAAAGGAATCCCTTTCTGCATCTTTTCTATGTTGCATAACAACGAAGTCCAATATTACAATGAATAAGATAAACTTCAATAACAGAGTGATAATATTGGTATTTGGTACATAAATAAAACTATACCTTTGTTGTATTGTGAATGGTAATCATCAGCATCAAGAAAGCTACAATTCATGACTTCTGCCAACATCTTGCCTATGGTTCTGTCAAATTCAGAAGCATAACCTTAGTACAAGCAAAAGCTCTTAAAGAACAATTCGAGATTCTATATAACTTAAAGAATGGTATACAACTATAGTTTGAACCAGACCAAAGTATCAGATCTTGTAGAGATTAACTTCTTTGAAGTAATGGTACTTTTATGAAGATAGTTGTCTACATCCAGTACGAGTATACAATAGTGAAAGTGCAAGTTACCTCCCCTCTCCCATATACAGAAATAACATAAAAAAAGCTCCTTCATCTAAAAAACATTAGTAGTAAAATGTAGTACATGCCTTAATTTATAGACAGCCTCTTGTTTTATCAGCTTAAGATAAAAAGACTGCAGATAATGTGAATGGTGTTGAAGATTTTTACAAAGATGTAAAATAAATGAACCAATAAAATATGCAATCATGCTTACGATTTTCCAGCACCGCTGACGCCCATAATAACAATAGCAGTCCCTATGAGAGAAAATGAAAAACACCTGAGAACCAAGTAAATATGGAAATCAAGGAAAAGAGTACATATAATACCAAAATGAATTCTAAATTGAAATAATAAACATCTCAATCTACATGATCAAAAAAAGGAGAGACTTAAAGAGGCAATATAACCTTTATTATCACTTGCCATAGCTTCACTAATTAGAAACTGTCAATCAATACTGAATAGCTCAAGTTCAGTTCAGAGCCAAATAAAATGCGGGTTCTTGCTATACAAGGAACTAGCCGGAGCATCCTACAGGAAGGCATGTGTAATAAACAATCTGATAAGTAATTACAAAGTTTTACCGAGCATAATCCGATCATAACACAATGTTGCCATGACCGGAAGAACAAATTGAAGAAAATATGATGTTATTATAATGCTGAGGTCCACGAACTGGTAATGTAGTGCAGACAAGTATAGGTAATAAGGTACAATAACAAAGATGGTACATTCAGCTGATACAGTTTTATTGTTAAATCACATAAATAACAGGAAATGTGTCTTAAAAACCATAAAAATATTAAGCTTTAGTAGTGGTTGCAAAATGTGCAAGTGGGGTTGTAGGATTGTAGCTAAATGATAATCAGACATGTCGTATTTTTGGGGTAAGTAGGACACACACAGAGGAACATAGTGCATAAGCATCAATACAACATAAGACTGTCTTTGAAGCTTCAATCAGTGAAAGAAGAGAAGTTAAACAAAGTTGAGTAACACTCTATAACAGATTAACAGCAATGATTATACAAATTTAACATATACACATACTTGTAAAAGATGATTTAGATCATATACCAACCAAATTGGGTACTCAATTTACAACTGACTATTGATCATGTACAATATAAATCACGATTACAGCAAGAAATTGATGGGAAAATAATGAACTGCTTACCCAGCATATTAGACGAGAGCATGAAAGCTTGCTGTACCAGGCACAAAGAAAGAAAGACGCATATTTGATCAATTTTGATTATTTATTGAATATATTGTCAACCCTTCCAACCAATCATCCTCTGACATTTGTATGCGTTATGCAAGAAATTATATTATATTTTTCTACCCCGACCCACCTTTTTTACTTCAAATTTTAATTTTTTTTTGGCTAAATATAAAAATGTTCAATACAACTTTTTTGCACAAATTTTCACTTAAAGGTTCTCTACTTTTTCTTAAAATTAATGTTTTTAAACCATATCTCCTACTTTTTCCAACAAAAAATACTCACAATTTTCCAGATAAATACTGCAAACACCTCATTGTAGTTGACGAGGTTAGCAAAAGCCAAAAGGTGTCCGCCCATACTGTGGACTGAAATCCCAGAAGGGGATTGCTGTAAACAAATCTAAATGACAAGAAATCAAACACAGCAAGCAACAGGCCAAGTATATTAACCCTACTCTAACTGTTGTCTTTTCTTTATAAATGTTTGAAAAACTAAAGTTTGTAAGCTACATGCCTACATGAGGTCATGTAAACAACTTGGGGAAAAAAAAAAAACACAGTCATGAGATCTCAGAGAAATACAATTTACAATCATCTCTATAATTCTAAATGTCTACCATCTATATGTCTAAGATGTTCAATTTACCACACTGCTTACGGAACTTAACTTCCTCTGCATCGCCAGGAGCAACTGTACAGCATCTGATAAACAAACTGCTCTGCAGAATTTCCATCCTCTTGATAGAGGGGTACTGTGAAGGCCAATAGAGGATGAACAAAATTGCAAAAACAGATGCACCACCGGTTTTACATTAAACATTAATTTACATGTACCTATAACTGATTACGTCTATGTATCTCTTCATTTTATCCCAAGTTTGTTTCTTATTGATGGCCGCCCAAGTCCTCATTTAACCTACGGAATACTAGTTTAACAGGGATACAAGCACCTGCAGCAGACACCGACTCTGGTTTGACAAGTCCTTTCACATGACAACTGCTGGAACCATGTTTCAGATGATTGTTGGGTTTCTGCTGTGTTGCAAGTGAAGCAAGTGTCCTAGTCTTTTGGTTGGACGCGACGCCTGTTTTCTTTGCAGGCTTCTTAAGAAACTTTTTGGTTGGACGGGAACCACGAGCGGAGCTCTTTCTCACTGAGCTTTTGCCCCCATTTAATCTATTTCTTGGAGCTTTTCTGTCTTGATGAACATGCTGCAAATGCTCAGTACCTTCATCTCCATCCATCATTGATGACGAGCGTGGGCGTGGAACCCGACAATTGGCTGTCCTCCTAGCAGTCCTCCACATTGGTGAAAGTGATGTATCAGGATCTTGATTAAGTTCATCATCAGCTGCACCCAAAAGAGCTTCGGCTGATCCATATTCTAGTGTTTCAATTTGAATAGGGTGCCCTACTATTGCCTGCCCATTAATCTTGCTCATGAGTGAAATCATAGGAACATGCTCTCTTTGATAATTTGACTGGACTTTCAAATCCACGTCTACCAGCATGCACTTCCTCCTATCACCATAACGACGACCATCAGAAACAGGAATCTTGTGTTCAATAGAGGCCCCCCAGCTGGAAATATTATGGCCAATACCATCTAACCCTTTAGACCCATAACCACCTTGCAGGGTTCCATATTTCTTATCGAAGAGATCCATCTCATCAGAACCATAGCTTCCCTTCCCTTTGCACTTAGTTCCTTGGTTTAATTCTTTAGAGACCTTGCCGCCATTTATATCCACATATCTTTTGGTAAGAGCTCGAGTGTTCCTTTTTCTTTTTTGTTGCCATTTGGAGGCCCCCACGCTTGCTAAAACATCATCATTAGAAGGGTGAGATGTGTCACTGGTAGTTGCGTGGTCACCAGGCTCTTCAGTGTTGATGCTGCCATCTTCTTCTTGAACTTCAGATTTGACCATAGATTTTGGCCTGAATTCTATAGATTCGTCTGGACATTTAAACAAAAAAGTAAGCACAAGATAACAAAGTTTATCTTAACAAATACTATAATTAAATAGTACAATCAGATAAAAAAAAGAGTTATAGCCTTATAATACTGCCAAAATCAACAGCATACAACATCAAAGTGTATCAGAAAATTATTGTAATGAGATCCTCATACTACGGAAATGATGTAGCGGATTTCCTATTAGCACTAAAGTAAAGCTTGCAGTCATGTCATCTATTTTATGTTAACAAACTATGGTATATACCATAACATTATCAGCTAATAAATATACAGGTCAATCATGAACAGTGGTTGTAGTCAGAAGTATAAACGTTGGATAACTTTCCATTTCTATTCAAACTATTATTTACTTTCTTACTGGATTACCATGTTAATTCTCCATCTAACCTCATGAAAAGGTCATCTCCGTCTGATATTTAAGATAAAAAACTATGACCATTTAAACATACACGCACAAGCTAAAAAGGCTCACTTTGAACAAATATTATAATTAAATAGTACAAATCAGATTAAAAAAAAAAGAAAGAGTTATAGCCTTATATTACTACCAAAATCAAGAAAGAACAGTACACAACATTTAGGTGATTCCAAAGAATAAAGTAATGAGATCCCTCATACTGTGAAAATGTAAAGAATTTCCTATTAGCACTAAAATAAAGTGGTATCTCCGTCCTCCCTCTACGAGATGTAGAAGGCTCGAATACAGGTCAAGCGGGATTCCTATTATAACAAACAATGGTATAATAGAGAGTTATCGCGGGAAAAGAATACAGGTCAATATTGACCAAGTGGTAGTACCCTCAGAAGTCGGTATTTGGTGGATAACTTTCCTTTTCTCTTCGAACTATTATTCACTTTCTCCCAGGATTACCATGTTAATTCTCCATATAATCTCATAAAAAATTCATTTCCGTCTTGATATTTAAAAAAAAGAAGAAAAACTCTTCAAATCTGTAAGTTGGCAATCCCCCCCCGGACTGAGCACACCCACCAAAACAATTACTATTAAAGAACTTTCTAAGTTGATTCAATTTGTTTATCTTTTATTTATTATACTTTCCAATTCTAATGTGGCAGAAATTTAAGAAGAAAAAATGCTGGAGAGTTTGAAAGGTGGGCTGTCAGTGAAACAATCATTGCAAAGACTATGATGAAACCAAAATACCCCGTGTCTTCAAAAGGTTGAGGATGCAAATGCCATCACAGTGGATCAGTTTGATAAAAGTAGCTATAAGTCTTTGGAGTCTGGATTACAACTTTATAAGGTAAATGGTAAAATTTTTTAGATGGTAAATATTTCCCAATATCCATCTTTATTGCCATCACATCAGGCACCAAAAGATAATCAATTTGCTAGCATGTACACATTACCAAATAAACTAAACATTATTAACTTCATTTTGCTTTCTTTCTGGGTTAAGTTTTCACTATTTCTCTAGAACTTGGATGAGCAAAATCTACCGCAGACTGAGTAACCAAGTTCACAACAATCACAGTCCTACTTGCAGAAAATATTTGATATTATATGCTTAAGAAGAGATGAGGAAATAGAAATGTAGAATGTAAAAGGAGAACTAAAAAGCAGCAAGTCTGCCCAGCAGGCAGCAGCTAAGATATTATTGGTCGCCTAATTTAAATAAACAGAATTATATCTCATTGGTGCAAAATCTGTAGTGACTCAAAAAACAAGTCACTGCAATCTGTAGTGACTCAAAAACAAGTCACTGCAATATAAGACAGAAATCTAGGACATGTCGGGTCGAGGCAGAGAGCGTTATAAATCAAAGTAAGCTGATATATTAAAACGCACAAATAAAATTAAGCAGATAAAATGAAGTAAAAGGTTATATGTACATAGGTAGGAAAATATTTGTAGTACAAAAAAAGTGTCACTCTTGTACCTGAAATATCAGCCATTGCTTCATCTGTATCTGTTTCAAGAGAGTCGGTCTCGGAAGAGTCTGTTTCTGTATTTTCCGTTGATCCAGACGTGTTGTCATGGCGGAGATCAGCAGGAGGATTGTTTTTATCTTCAAGTTTGAATGGTGAACCTTCAACGTCTTTAGGTCCGATTTCAGAATCATCCGTTGAATCAATGAATTTAGTCTGGTCTACATGTTCGCTTCTCTTTTCTCTACCTTTTACTCCAGTCTGCTCCTCTCCTTTTTCAATTAGAGGAACAACACTATCTTCCGGCTTTACCGAGGGAGGAACTTGAAACATTGCACTACTCTCTAGTACTTGAACAAGTGGGCGGCACTTATCACGCCTCTTGACTATGGAATCTCCAGCCAACCCCTCATTTGACCTCTTCCTTTTTGCTGAGAAAGCTTTGTCATTAGCATCCACAATATTGCCAGCGCTCGCACCACTACCATTAAGAGGAGCACGAGAACTCTCATTTAATGGAGATTTTGATGGACCATTAGAATCAACTGAAGGAATCTTACAATTTGAAGCAGTCTTAAGACCAAAATCCTGTAACCCTCTCATCCGAGGAAGTATATCAGAATTCACATCATCCCCACTTAGTTGTTTTCCCTCTTTAACTTCCTTTGTTTGCAAGTGAGCACTAGTGATGACCATATGTGGCAGATCCACTTCCCCAGAAAGTTGATGATATTTCCGGTCTACACATTTGCCATTGCCATTGCCATGTCGCAAGCTTTCTGCAGATGTAGCCAACTCCTTTTTCACATCATCAGATGATTTACTGCTCTTGTAATTAAACGAAGAGCCCAATTTCCCATATTGTTTCTCCAGAAATTGCTTCTCAAGTTCAAGAGCATGAATAATAGCATCTTCCCTACGTGCGTATTTCTCTCTCTTTTTAGGAGGCATTCCCAGCGAAGCCTCGGCTTTGTCTATACAAGCATCAAATTCACCACATCTGAATGCCTTCACACGCTTAGACTTCTCCATATTGTACCAATCTCTAATAAATCAGACCAGAACAAAATAATCAACCAAAAAGAAAAGAAAAATTCAGGCAATCTGAAATTGTCATAATGTGATGTTTGATAAGTACTTTAATAAGATAAAAGTAAAAAATGACGATAATATTGATACACGGACAATAAAGTTACTAGGAAAGCTTATTGGTTAATAAGGATGTAAAAAGGTGACATGAGTAGTACGTGAGACCCCAATACTTTCTGTGTCAGAAAAAGTACACTTGTTCCGTTATGGTAACATAACAAGCATTGATATGATTCTTGAATAAAAAACAAAAAAAACGGTTTTTTAAAATATGAATATGGTTCAACTAACTATCTAATAAGCTAAAATGCTACATTCCAAACTTGACACCATTCCAAATCTCGACATATATACATACACACGGACAATAAAGTTGGTAAAAGTGCTTATTTGTCAATAAGGAATTAACACCGTGACATGAGTAGTACTTGAGACCAAAATACTTTCTGCGTCAGAAAAATATACTTGTTCGGTTATAGTAACATAACTGAGCAAACCCTGATATGATTCTTTATTGTAAACAAAAAAAACGGTTTTTCAAAATATTATTATTGTTTAACTAATTAACTAAGCTAGACCGCTACCTCCCAACTTCACGCCATTCCGAATCTTAACATATATATAAATAGTAAAACATATTCATAACAACAGCAGGATCATCGAGAACATTAAAGAGGCAATTACACTAGCGACAACAACCAACAACAATTAACAACAAATTAGCAAATGTCATATAATAAAATATTCATGCATCAGTAAGAAGTACAGTTAAAGAGACTAACACACTGGCATCTTCCCTTCCAAGAAGCTTAACTGGAGTCCCGGATCGAGGAGACAATACATGAGAACCCGAGAGGTCTTCTTCGCCTAAAATCTTGCCTG
>PHNY01287276.1:7470-18959 GCA_003724115.2 Anethum foeniculum | reverse complement strand
CTTCCCCCCCCCCCTCTCTCTCTCTCTCTCTCTCTCTCTCTCTCTCTCTCTCTCTCTCTACTCCTACTGACTCTAAAATTAAAATAATCTTAAAAAAGATATAGCCCTCAACCACAATCAATTAGCAATCTTTTCTCTCCACCAAAACAACAAAACTAAAAGAACAAAAATTAAAACTCAATTTTTCAAACTAAAAAAAAAAAACTAAATTGAACTGAGAAAGAAGGTGAACACCGATGATCACTTACAGAAGAGAACTAAGAACTTTAACTGATTAACCTCCGGAGAAAAAGATCGAAAATTGAAGATGAATAAGTAGGATCCGACATTTGAAGGATCCGAAAGAGGGCTAGGGTTAGGGTTTTCATTCAAATTTGGGGAAAATCATTTCAAAGGCTTTTTATAACAAATTCAAGGGCTCAAAATGATTTTGAACTAATATATGTGGTTGATTATATATCTTTAATCTTTACTTTCTCTCTCTCTCTCTCTGTGTGTTTTGTCACTCTATCTCTTCTCTCACTTTCTCTCTCTATATGTATCTATTTCTTGTGTGTATGAATGAATAAACCGGACCGGATTGTTGAATACGGGTCGAGTTGACTCACTGATTACAATGGCAGGGCGTATCACGAGTTCTAACAGCCACGGTGTCGTTTTTTATAGGTCGGGCCGTCGGGGTTCTAGTATTTTTCAGTAATATTACTTAAGTGTATTGGGCTCAGAGTCCAAAGTTCAAATATAAATCGGGGAGCAGTCCACCCAATTTCCATTGCTTCACGTAGATGTGGGAACTTGGAACCAAATTCGAAAAATAAGACCCAACTTCAACAAAATATCACAAATTATTGAATGGATTGGTTTCTGGATTGAGTTAGTTTCGATTATAAATTTATTTATAGAAATGAATTTAAAATTCTAACATCTATATTAACAAATTTTCGGGACATATTTGTATGACATTCGAATGACGAGATAAGATAAGTATACAATACAACATCAACAATGTTATAATTTATCTCGTCTAAATTTATATATATATATATATATATATATATATATATATACTTTCAAATCTCTGGCTATTGAGATTAAACGAAATATTGAAATTGAATTAAGTCATCATTTATCATTTTTGATATGGCATCTATATATATTGCTAATAATCTTATTTCATGTGAATATATATATATATATATATATATATATAATTATAATTTAAGCGGCTGGAATCTAAGGAAGAAGAACGTGAAGAAAAAGTTGTGGAAGTAAATGAGTTTATATAGTTAAAGTACATAGGGACAACCGTGTACACATGATGATGGTTCATTAGCTAGGTACTTGAATAAATAGCGTGTGTCAAATGGGATAATCTCTGTATTTATCAGAATCTTTGGAGTTGATAAGTTTGATTCAAATTTTGAATTATCAATTTAATTCAGTTTTAGTTATTTGGATTGATGAGATATGTCTTTTTGCGAAGACTTTTGAAATTCAAAAGATGTGTAGAAGTTTTTTTGGAAAAGAAATTTCGCAGGAAGCTACGAGAATAAGTTGAGATAATAACGTCATTGAAGGAATCTCAAATGTGCTTTTAGATAAATTAGTAAAGTTACAGAAATAATTTACGAAGAGTATTAACAATTGAACTAAGAGTAAAGAATTGTAGAAAAAATGCTTCAGCAAGATAAGTAGATGAGGATTCAGTGATTTGGGAACTGGGTTTTACAGAGATTGGACCTATGTTTGAAAACTGTTTAAGTTCCTTTCGCACTTTATGACTTCAAGGAATCGACGCTAGGTTTAGGTCCCATGGGGCTATAAGGTCTAGTTTATAAGCAATATATGGTCTAAAGTATTGGTCCAATATGATAAAAAAAGATGAGTACTAATTAATAGGGTCGGATAGAGAGATTTTTTGGGAGGTTACATGTATCAAGAGGTTCCATGCAGACTAATAAGCTAGCAGGGTATTCAGGGTACAGTTTCTCTTCTCCAGAATAGGGTATACCAACTCAGCAGCATAACTAAAAACACGTAGCACTGACGGGGAACCTCTATGAGGTTCACTAGACTAATGTATTTGTTACATGTGTGAGTATAGGTGCTCGAAGACAGATCCAGACATTCTGCATGAGTAGAATTATAGCATGATAAAGTCTATCGTCCTTTTAGGATCAAGTTACGAACACCAAGTACTTCTTGTAATGTATATTGTTGAATACTTCGAACGGAGCAAAAATTAGCAAAGAGATTCCTAGCCGAACATGAACTCGAGTTATACTCGTCTTAGATAACCTGTTTGTGATTAGCTATAGAGAAAATGAGACTAACTTGCACTAGGAACCTAGTATTATTGTTACCTAGTAGACTTAGCGTCGAATTATAACTATGTTAGTTTGATCCTTACATATGTACGGGTACGTACGCACCTTGGGAGGAGAAGACACACATTTTAACAATTATTAAAGGCACTTGTAATTATTTAAAGCACTCTCATGTACAAATCAACACCCCCTAACTCCTCCCCCAAAACGAAAAACTCCATTCTCCATAAATCAGTAGATCGTTAGCCTAGATAGCTCACCGTAAAATTCTCAAAGGTTATTACAAAATCCAGTTATCGACACCAGTCGTAAATTTAATACCAAAAATGGTTCTGAAACTATGTAATTCTATGTATACTTTGTTTCTCTAAATATTTCAAATTTAGTAAAACAAAATTCTGAGATTAGATTAAAGAATCATTCACCTGTTTATTTTGATATGTTCTTTTCTATTTTATTCCACATGAAGGCAAAATTATATGTCAATCAAACATCAAATGACAGCCATTAAATTAAAATAAAATAAACGGTTAAAATTATCTTAAATCCTTTTCTTACTTTAATAACCCTAAATCTTTTATTGCTTTATTCATCAACCACCTCTTTTTCCTAACCTTCCTCCATATGCACTCTTATATATCTTGTCTCCATCTTCACTCTTTATTCATTAAATCCACCCATTCTTGATTTTAGTAGACACATGAACACATATATACATATATAATGGCAATTGAGAACATTTATTCTTCTCAATTTCACATTACGTGGTAATTAGAACATTTATTGTCAATTTCAAAACCATTTGTGTCAATTGATATTTCTTAACTATTTGGATCTAAAATTATAGTTTATTATGTAGACACAAATGGATGATCACAATAGTGATGATGATGTTTGAGGTGTTAAAATAAATATAAGCACATAATGTTTAGTTGTAGACTCTTAGTAACCACGGATCGTTCTTCAAAATCCTAAAAAATAAATATGGCAAACTTTACAATTACCCCGAAAGAAGATTTGTTTAACATAATGCAAATAAAGAATGATATAGAAAATCTATTTGAACCAGTATGAGTTATCATTACTTTATTACATTTCAAAGAAAGTTCAAAGCCACTATTAACTAAAGAACTTCCACTTGTTATATTTCTACGAATAGAAGGAACATGATGCAATATAGTGAAAGACAGAATAAGCCCAGAAGCAAACTTCAGGTCCACGTTTCCTATTCCGGGCACTTGAGCAGCACTAGCATTCCCCATCGTCACTGTCACTCCATGACTCTGTTAATAGGATACAAAGAGAGTAATATCAATACAAATATGCACATTAGCTCATGTATCAATCACCATTCATGTGAGAGATAAGTTGAAAGTAGTACAGGGTTGTAGGTAACATACCCTTCGTTGGCTCTAGAGGCAACAACCTTACCAACAACCATGTTAGCCACATGCCCACTAGTGGTTGCAAGTCCAAGCACAGTATTTGCTTGAGCTACCACCGCAGCTTTCTTCACTTTCTTTACCGGACATACCTTGCTCTAAGGACCAACATGTCCACAAGACCAACATGGTTTGTTTGCCTTTGGTTTCTTAGCCTTGTTCTTGTCAGTTTTAGGCTTAGTGTTATCCTTCTTATTGACAAATTTCCTTTTCTGTCCAACAGTAACTACATTCACCTTCGAGCTA
The DNA here is from genome assembly GCA_003724115.2 of Anethum foeniculum. Taxonomy (NCBI): domain Eukaryota; kingdom Viridiplantae; phylum Streptophyta; class Magnoliopsida; order Apiales; family Apiaceae; genus Anethum; species Anethum foeniculum. The sequence goes on along the minus strand of PHNY01287276.1, from coordinate 14,944 downwards.
CTTCTATGTTCAACAGGCATCACATGTCCCTGTTTGGACTTGTGTTGTTCATGCACAGAGATGTCCAACATAAGATTTGTCCATGTGATCTCTCCTTTCTATCTTTTCAGGGAGTGAACAAACTCCTCCCAAGACTTAGGGAGCTTTTCAATCACAGCCATCACCTTAAACTTCTAAGGTAAGTCCATTCTGAACTCCTTCAAAGCATGAACCAGCATCTCAAACTCATGAACCTGCTAAGCCATGGATTTAATATCCACTAGCTTAAAATCAAGGAACCTCTCTACAGAATACTTCTCAAGTCCTTGAGAATCAGTATTGTGGGTTTCGTTTAGCTTCCCCCATAAGAGTTTAGCATTATAGGCATCTGGTGAGTACACATCGAACAAGTTGTTCGCTAAAGCTGCCAAAATGGCTGCCCTAGCCACCCCATCCTTCTCAGCCCATTGTGCATAACCCTTAACAGATTCAGCCTTCTCTTGATCCATAATAGGAGGATCATACTGCACCACCGGCCATAGACCCTTTACCGTTAACCAAAGCTTCATCTTTTTCTGCCAACATGAAAAAGAAGCACCCCCACCGAATTTATCAGTCATACCTGATAACTCAATAGGCTGTGGAAACGGTATGTAGTCCAATCAATGGTAGAAGCAGTACCACCAGAACCAGAACCAGTATCAACAGTCTTAGTAACTTTAAGAAGAGTCTCAGTTTCATCACCCATCTTGCTAATTAACAATATATAATAGATAATTAGTTCAAGATTGTTAGGAAAATTGACTATACGCGCAATGATGGTACAATTATATAACAAGAATTACAAGAACATGTAAGCAACCAAATAACAAAACAATCACGAAGGCACAAACAAAATATAATAAGAGACTGTGATGAACAAGAGAAACGAGAAATCACTTAGCTCTATAGATGCTTTAACAAAATCTGATGAACAGAATAGCTGAGTCGCCTAACCCTCGAAAGTCTAGACTGTTCTTGAAATGATTATTGCTCTACTTACGATGTGTCCTCAACAGCAACCTGCACCTTAGTTCGCCTAGAAAACCTATGCAATTTATCTATATGTATATAGAGAGAACAGAGAGCAGCAAGGGTTTCACAATACAATTGAGATCTGTGCATATTTTCAAACGTTTCTTTCTGTATATAATATAAACCAAAGCGTAACTGAAAACTATAACCCAGTGGCCCGCCTAGGTCACCACGCGTACGTGAGACGCCGAGACATTTGCCCAAATCGCCCTTCGACCCGAGGCGGCGGCGAGGCGGCGGCGAGCGAGGCTCACACTAACATCATGCACACCCACATGCCTTAGTAGTTGTATACTACTCTTGCACATGTTACTATATAAGCCACATAACCCCTCTTTACCAATTCATTGTGGGACAAAACCCACACACCCATTTCAAGTTACTAACTTCAACTCAATTTCTATATGGATTACACTAAGAAAACGACTTAGATTTAAACGTGAAATTTTAAGTCCTCGTATCAAGGAACAACCTCCAACAATTAGTTTCCGGTAAATTCATCAAGAACACATATAAAATGTGACTTAAACTTACCATTTTCTAACACTAACGTGGGTAGAGGAAAAGTTACGTGCGGTTGGACGGTTGACCGTTGCACCGTGGATTAATTTGTTCGGACTTGAGATGGAAGAAGATGGAAGAGATCATCGCAATTGATTCAATGACTTGATCAACCAGGTGAAGATTTTGGATGATGTTTTTCTTCTTCAAGAAGCTGAAGGATTGAGAAAATAAGGATCGGGTGACTCAACAAATGAAATGGTACTAGTGGTGGTTGATGCACGTGATTTTGTAGATGTATATGCCGTTATGATGAAAAATGGTAGTTTGAAGGTCACTATATGAGTTTTAGTGATTCTCAAAAGTTGGAAGAACGAGATGAAGGGATTCTTGTTCGAGGGGAGGCATCGAGGAACGGGCGTTGATGTTTTGATGGTTACCGTTTGTTATTATTTTTTATAGTAGAAGGAGAGAAATATATCGTTGGGTGGAAGATTATATTTTTATTCATTCTAATGCTTAAATATATAGAGCTATTACAAGACAAATCTGCTTGATTAGTGCCATACATAAGCCTAATCAATTACAAATCTTTAATAATCAAGCAACATTAAAAACAAAATAATATAATTGAATCTTTAGTTACAATTTTGAATCAATATTCCAACACTCCCTCTTGATTCGAAATTGTAAAACTTATTCAGAAATTTTAAATGATGATGTACTTCCCATCATCATCCAAACCAAAAGAGGTGGAGCACTTCTCTCCACAAACATGGAGCACTTTTCTCCATAAACATGGTGCACTTCTCACTACAATCCAATTTGTTGATGCACTTCTCATCAACTTCAAATTAATGGAACACTTCTCTCCATAACAATAGAGCACTTCTCTCCATAAATAATTTTCTTGGTGCATTTCTCACCAAATCCATATTTAATACCATCTTTTTTACTAACATAAGACAATTATTATTTTGGAGCACTTCTCTCCATGGTGAAACTTTCACCTCCAACTTTAAAATAAAAATTCTTTCATGGCTACTTGTGCCATGCTTTCTTTTTCATCATTGCGACACGTTGAAATTCGGTGTCTCTTGTTATTGGATCCTCTTGACCCTCCTTTATCTTCTTTCTCGGAAGCTTTTGTTGACCTGTCTTCGGAAACCCTTATTTGATTTTGTGTTGGGTTGTTTCCAAGAGGTTGCATCTCCCTCCCAGATTCAATCCTCCACAAACTTGAACCTCTCATGCGATAAGTTGTGGCTACACACATACACTCACAGATCCCTTAAGACCATTATAGCTCTTGATACCATGTTATTTTTTATACAAGAAAGAGAGAAATATATTATTGGTGGAAGATTATATTTTTATTCATTCTAATGCTCAAATATATAGAGCTATTACAAGACAAATCTACTTGATTAGTGCCACAAATAAAGCCAAATCAATTACAAATCTTTTACAATCAAGCAACACTAAAAATAAAATAATATAATTGATTCTTTAGTTATATTTTTGAATCAATATTTCAACACCGTTCAATATGATATGGGGTATTGGGTTGAAGGGGAGGGTTGTTGGGTTTCAACCCGATATAGTAGTATGGGCCTTGGTGATACAAACATAATTGGGGAGAGGTGCTCTGTAAACCTGTTGAATATGTTGCTAGAAAACACTTAAACTAGTAATACTGGTTTTCTTTGGGCACTTATTATAGATTGTAACTATCTATGTCCTAAAGGGGATTCAAGAGTGTTTCCTGACATTAGGTGTATTATTATACTTTTCGTATCCATTTTAATATTTTTGGTTGCACACATAAATTCTAAACGTTTCCCTAATAGATTTAAGATTTTTATTTAAGTAGAGCAGATTGTATCATCAGTAATAGAACATCGTCAATTTACATTTAAACACTCTATGTGAGAGAACATGTATATCTAGAACAGTTGAAGAAGTTATGCACCTGAACTTACTCTACTTGTTTTCTTTTTCTTTGTAAATACCGAATGCAATGAGTTTTTTTTTTCTTTTAGTTTGTGATAAAGTTTAAACTGGTATCATGTGGCCTCTGCTTTAGAAATTTTCATCAAGGACCGAGTTAGGATAATCTCGAGATACAGAGTTTGAAGGAAACCAAATAATATGTGTGTGTGTGTGTGTATGTATGTATGTATGTATGTATATCCAGGTTAAAGAATAAAGGAAATGTAGAGCTGATAGAGTTTTTATTCTGCCCATATTTTTTTTAATCAGGTTTTTGCCTTAGTGACCCGGGAAATATGAGAAAGATTGATCTGGAATGTGGTGGAATGTCTTCCAAGGTTTCCAAAATAACTCAAATCATAAAAATGGGCATACGTGGCTTAAGATATGAATTTCCAAAGTTGACTTATAAATCTCAAAATTCCTGCATGATATTTGTAGTTGTTGATCTCCTAGACAATAATAACTTCTACGCTTCATTAGTATATATGTTCCATGAATTTGACTACTGGAGGCTTAAAAGAACCAATCTAAGAGAAGTTGGACCACTTGGAACAAAGTTACAGAAAGTTTCGTGCTTATTTGACTTGAAAATTGTTTATTTGACTTGAAAATTGTTTGAAATGAAGTATTTAAGTATACTTGTATCGGCAATTTCCTCCTAAGTAAGATGTCCAACTTATAAAAGAAAGCTATTTCTCACACCAACACCTATCCTGGTTTCCTGGTTATTGTTGCTTTAGCAAGATTCCTAGCACGAGACAGCTGCGCAACTTCTGCGTCTTTTCAGGATAAGAAATTATATAAATGTACAATAGACTCTGTGAGGATTAATAGATTCCGGGACAGAATCTTGAGGATGAGAGAATGTAATAGTTTAATAGAATAGTTTTGTTTACGATTTTTTTAAAAATAAAAAATATATTTATATTATTATTAATTTTAGTAGTGAATAAAGTTAGTATCTAAACAAATTATTTTATCATTAGTAACTTTTTTTTTTGTCAAGTTATCATTAGTAACTTTGTTTTAATTGTAAATTCTATTATTCTGGATACGGGGATATCAAGTGTTTCATCTAGTTGATTAGTAAGAGCAATTAGTAGAGATGTCATCAGAGAGATAATCTTACTACTGACTAATCTAATCTATTACACTAAAATATTAGTAAAGTCTCATGTTTAGAAGAATTGTAGAGGGAGACAGAGGAGCTAGTGAGTCAGGGCATATAAGAAGTCAGGGATCAAAAACACGTAGAAGGAAAGAGTATATATATGCCTATATCTTTCTCTCGGGGAATTTTAATAGAATAGCTAAATCTGAAGTATCAATAATCAAGTAACGCGAGTACTGGAGTCGGAGAAAACTGGTAAAAAGGAAAGGAATTGATTACGGCCGGATTACTAACCTCTTCACTATATCTTTGTTTATCTTTGTTGGTGTTCTTACTTGGTTTAGTTCACCAAGTATATTGTTAATTGATTTTTTTATCAAGTATGCTATATTTAAATTGATTTTTTGTTTGATAATTATTATCTTTTATGACAATTTATTTTAATTTGTTTATGTGCATACATCAAGCATATGACGTATATTCATTCAGAGTTGGAGTCTTTGTTAATAGTTACCTAATTCGTTTCGGCTTGTGAACTTCCTGTTAATGTTTTAAGAAGTTTAATTATCGAATATAGAGTTAACATGAAACTAAAACTTACACGAACTGAGTTGGACAACCTCTTGGGAGGGTGAGTTCTGTTACTATAACAATAACAAGTCATAGCCAAATGAGGCTTAAATGGTTGGGAAAAAACATAATTTATGATGCACGCAATGTGGAGTACTACAAGATTGATCACCTTGCGGTAATAAGGAAATATAGTTCCAAAATGATCGGAGGATCGCTCAGTTCTTTACTAATTATTTTGTTTAACTCCTTTAAATTACCTATTTAAAATTTTTGTTGTGTTAATACTTCATTATCCTTCTTGGTTTACATAACCAAATTTGGGATGCCTTGTTCAGATCCTTTGTTTATTACGGTTAGTACTTTTTGCTGAGCATTTAAGTTTGCTCATCGTGTAATACTTTTTGGTCAGATAAGCATGAATTCGGGGAGAAATCAGGTCAAGCATAAATCTACATAAGCAAGTGCGTGGTGCTTCACTAGAATGTTGAACAAATTTGACTCATTTGAGCGGAGATAATGATCTGGACAAAATTGTCGATGAATTGAAAGAAGAATCTGAACAACTTTTTGATACTCTTGATGAATCACATTTTCTTCATGAAGTAAATGTTACGAACATGGAGATCGAGGTGAAGAATGAAGAAGAATCTGGTAAAGTTTTCTTTTAATCCTTATGTAAAATTTTAAGCTTCGTTAATCATTGTTCTATGCTTGGTCATAATTTCCAAGTAGGATCTTGCTGGAAACTTACTCCTATCATGCCGCGAGACGCATGTATCTGCTAGGCTACAATATCATAAATTGGTTTTTCTACCATTCCAAAACTGCTACATTTAAATAATGTAAGAGATTTCAGGGTCATTCTTCCAACATATATAGCTATGAACGTGTTGATCTAATTTCAAAGTTGTGCAAATTTTAAGAATCATCAAATCGAAGAGAAAGCTTTGCATTTTGCGAGTCCAGATATACCTCTACAAAAGACTCCTACAGATAATTGGGTATGCAACCATTTAAATCTTTCACTTAGTTTCTTGGAATGAATAGTAATATGGTACAGAAGCAGGAAAAGAACTTCAGCTACCTTCCACCAAAATTTATCTCGAGATGATATTTAGACAAGGGAGTTACATCGCTGCTCCCTGCTACAGCAGCAACTAGTTCTCACCAATTTTATTCCTGATAGTTTATCTTGGTCTGCTGACACGGGTTGTAAATGAGAAAATTCATCTTGTTTTCACCCTCTTCATGCTCAAACAATGGGCATATTTTTTCATTGCAGGTGCACAAAGGAAAGGCAATGAAGGAAATGTGATGTAAGTAACTGGGAAAAAATATCTGAAGAAACTGAAGCTATACAATTCTTTGGAATCTAGGTAGTACATGCTGGTATTGACTAGTCAAATTCTAGAAAGTGTTCTCGATGATAAAGCATCCACATGGTACTTGCACAATGGACATGGAATTGGAGGACCTAACAGTTCAGCTTCAGCAGCCAAGTTGCCTGTTGAACAAAGGTAGAGCGCACATCTTACACAAAGTTGATCTCGCAACCTAGAAGTATAAGATACAAGAAAATATCATACATATGCTATGGGATTGACAAACTTAGCTGCCTAGATTTTTGTAAGAGGGTTGTAAAGTAATTGTTTCTATATTTAAAATATGGCTTCATGCAAACAAAATACTGACCATATAATCAGGATTTGACTCCCTGAGGAACAATTCCATCTTCTTCTTCCACAGAATATACTGACCCTTATCAAACTTCGGAACCTTGATGATACTAGCTTTCTGAGCACTCATATTTTTAGTTCTGAAAAATTTCTGCAATATAACGTCTCAAAATACAATAACCCAGACAGTCAAACCAGCAACAAATCAACCATAACAAATCAACAACCCAAAATCATATCTACACCAATGAAAGCAATCCCTAACTCCGTATAACCAAAATCAACAACAAAACTTACTAATCTAATGGCTCTGATCTGTATATCGATCAACAAGCTCTGATACCAATTTTTAGGTCCAAAAGGTACATACAGATGGGGTGAATGTATGTTCTTCGTTTTTCTCAAAATATGCAGCGGAAAATAAAACTCAAAAACGAAGGTACACAAACACACAAAGATCCGGGGTTAAATTCTTTATTAAGAAAATAAACCTCGAAGGGTTGCTTACACCTTTGAATATGAAAGATTCAAAGTGTCATAAGGAAAGCTTCAATACAAGATAAGC
>PHNY01287257.1:3495-16347 GCA_003724115.2 Anethum foeniculum | reverse complement strand
GGACTCAGAATTTCCATTCAAGACGTCCTATATAGTGTGACCTGATTACATTTCTTAATCAGCAAAAATTACTATTCATCAGGGTTTTGAATAGTTACAAAAATTAGGGTTATTACAACCGAGCAGAGAAACAATTAAACAATTTCAACTGAACAAGGAATTGGATGAATAGTAATTGAGATGAATAGTAACCAAGGATGGATAGTGATTTTTATTTAGTCTCGGATTAATCTCAAATTTCAGCAGAAGTTCCGATATACTAAACGATTACTAATCGCCTAGTCGTAAATCGCAACCAAAGTGAAGAATCATAAATTCGTTCGAAGAAGCAACTTTGGACTTTTTTTAAAAAAAATCTTAAGAAAAGAATTGATGAATGAAGAAGTGTACAAAGGAAGCTTGACTGATTAAAAGAAAGAAATGAAGTGTATTGAAGAAGCTTTGAAAAGTAAGCAAACTTGAGTGACTAACTTGCACTTTGACAAAGCCATTTTTATAAATCAAACACACCAATCAAGGACTTAGAAGTCAGCCATTTTCTCTCCCATTTCTTGAGATTTGAAGAAAGAGGAAGAAGAAGATCAAAACTTGCTTGTTTCTTGGTGGATCATAGCGCTCAATAGCTTAAAACGAAGAGGAAAGCTAACCCGTTCTTTTGATGGTAACATCTCTCACACCCACTCACTCTAGCTTCTCATTTTTTTCAAGTTAAGAGATGGTGAATAGTAACTTCATAAATATCTCATGCTTTTTAAATGTTGTTTATAGCTTGTATAGTTAGTAAGTAGCTTGGTTATTGATGTTTGATGAATGGATGATGTGTTTGTTAAGTTTTGAGTTGTTTATTAAGTTTTTGAAGTTGGGTATTAAATGTTAATGGAGTATTTGACTGATTGGAGGGAATATAAGGTGGATGGTGAGTTGATTAGGTTGGTTTTGATGTTGTTTAATAATCGGAAACGTTAAGTTGTAAACCGTCGTAATGCCCGAACTTACAATGCCCTATTTTGTGTGTAACTTTGGACTCGAAACCCCCACTGATTAGCATCACCACTACCTACAAAAGTAAAGATGATGTTTTTTAGTATGTAACCATATAAATATCGTGTCGAGACGATGTACGGTTTAGGAGAAAAGTCCGTTTTAGTGAAAATCGCGCAATTAAACCAAACCGCTGATTGAACTCCAATTGAGGATACAAACGAGCCCCTTAAACATGGTTAAAAATTATGAAACTTGGTCAGTAGGTGAATTATGTATTGAGGAAGCCCTCTACAAAATTTGAGCCTGAGAAGATGAAATTTCGATTTTATAAAAATGTTAGAGCAGAAGTTGCGATGAAGCTATGCAGTGGATAACCACTGCATAGCCACTGCCTTCTCTGTCAATTCGGGAAAATGAGACCCATAACCAAAACCAAGTTCTTATTAGTTCACAAATTAAAAATTCTCTAGATCGTGGACGCGAAGACGGTGCGTCGATTGAGTTAACGGTTAATGAGTTATGGGCATTTTAGTGGAACTAGCGCAAATAGTAAAACTCCGTAGTTGACCTAACTTTTAAAATGTTTTTCCTCGAGTTAAGCTCTTATTTGCGAAGCGAAACTTTTATGAAAAATATTACTAATACTCAATAAGCTCCTGGAGGTGGTTTTGTAATTAAATATTGATTTTTCAATTTATTAAAAATTTTAGAGTGCAAGTCGCGTAATAGTTATTCAATGAAAAGACAACTATGGAGGTACTACTTTGACCGCCCATTTTACCCAAACTAAGAGAGTAATTTGAAGTCGATTAAAAAATGAAAATTGTTGAGGATTATCATGACTACCTATTAGTGTAGAGAATGAGAGTAAAGACCATGGATTGAGTATAAGTTGTACTTGTCTTTACTGGAGGCGATATAGGTTTGTGGAATAGTACCGAGGTCATGGAAAGTAATGAGTTAGTGGAGTTGATTATGTTTCTTAGTTTTATATTAGCTTGGGAAGCTAATTTAGATTATTATATCAATTGATAGAACCAGTCGGAGCGAGTGAAGCTCCGAGGACATTAAGGTTTGTGAGAACCCTTGTGACTATATAGCTGGATTCCAGGCAAGTTTTCTAACCCTATGTTTTACATAATAAAACATACTATTGTTGATTATGCAAGTTTCTTAAAACTATATCTTGCTTATCAAAGTATATTGATTCTTATGAAACAAGTTTGCAAACCCTTACTGTTGTTGTTGTGATTAAAAGCTGTATGATTATACAATGCGATAAACATGCATGCATGATTTGAAACTATTGTTTCTTCAAATATACGAAGCATGTTTTAAATATTGAGCTTATGAGCTAATAATAATTATGATATCTATAATCTAGTTTTTACAAGAAACCCTTAAGTATAGGGTTTATGATTTGAACGATTTTTGAACCGGGAGACGATGTTCCCGAATACGCTATACATATTTTTCAATAGTGAATACTCGAATAGAATTCATTCAAGAGTATTATTTTGAAGTGAATAGTTATTTTTAAAAGATTCACTTAAAGATTTTGTTTTCGAACAATTAACTTGAATTATCAAAGTGGATATTAATTTGAATATATATATATATATATATCCAAAGAAGTTTACTAAGAAAAAGTTTACGGAAATTACATGATGAGTATTATTTTCGAATATCCACATAAGGATTTAAATCACGATTATTTATTCAAGGATATTCTTTAATAGATATTTAATTAAAGAATATTATTTAAATACTCATTAACTATTTCAAGAAAAGAATAAATATGATTTGAAAATCATCTTTTACCTTCTATACTTTCGAAAAATATTTTCGAACCTTATCAAGGATAATTTAAAACGTAAAGAGAGGATCCCAAACCCTATTTACAATTTAAATCTCGATACGAAGGAGATTTAAATACTCGCTCAAAACGATGGGGAGTCCTGCTCAATGATTGTTTAAAAATTAGCAAGGAAGTTGCTAAAGAATAAAAAAGAAGATTTTATTACTTACCCAACGATCGCGAAGTAAGTCTAGGGACAAGTTTAATCCATTAACAAGCATTGCTTGGGAAATATTGGTGGGTCCTCCTTTCCAAACATATACGACTTCACTGTGAAGTCCTATTAACAAGTCTCTACTTGGGGAAAGGGAGACGTACTTTACGTTTCAAAGTCATGGATTCTATTCGAACTAGGAGTTAGCGTAAGAGGCCGAGTAGCGTCGGTCCAGCACTATTTTATTGGCCTAAATGCTCAGGATGTTCTGAGAGCGGTTCATCCCAACAGGTGGAGTTCCGGGAGCAGTTCATTCCTGAGGAATTTCTAGGAGCAGTTCTTCCTTCTACATGTAGACAATATTGGGGTTGTACGACTGCGACTGATCGTAGTAAGTATACAACCTGGTGCGGTGACACTCCAAATTATTAGTTCATCATCCAGAATGGATATTTTTCTGCAACTCTATCAAGGGCACCCCATAGGAAAGGCTACCGCTGTGCGATAAATAAGAGTTGTCAGGGTCAAGCGTTCAAAATGACGTTTTTAAAAATAAAGTATCTAGTAACTTCATATTTTAAATAAAAGACTGAGGCTTAGGTTATAAATGACATAAGAAAGAAGTGCTCAGTGGTTTTTCAAGAAAAATATTAAAAGACAAGGTTGGATATATATAAGATCGCCTTGTACGTTTTAATCGTAACATTATGTACATGTTACAAATAAAAAGAGAATTGATGATAATGCTTTATAAGAAATGATTTCTGAAAGATATTAAAAGAGAAGGTTGGATATATAAGATCACCCTGTAGTAGTACTTTATGACGTACGTTTGAACTCTGTTCATATTTTACTTGGCAGAGGTTTTCAGAAATTATGAAAAGATATAATGAAGTACCTTGTAACTTCATCTTTTAAATTATATTCTGAGACCTTGTTTATATTTGACATAACAAGGGTTCTCAGGGGTTATATGAAAGTGATATATTTTGAATCATTTAGTAACATCTACTTATATGTTATATATGTTGAAACTTTGTTCATTATGCATAACAAAGGTTTTCAGAGATATTATGAAAAATGTTATATACATTACTGACCAGATATGCATTATTTTGAGCATTATCGCTCCCTTTTATATAGTATTTTGAACTGTATGTTATTCTCAGAAATTGGGGAATGTTACTATCCCTTGAATAGTATTTTGAACCATATGGTATTTTCAAATCAAAGGATATGCCATAAAGATTTTGGGTTGCTATACCAATAAAGATTATTGAATTTCAAAACTTCATAAGTCGTGAAGATATTATCCTATGGTGGAATACTTGCTGAGCATTATTGTGCTCACCCTTGCTTTATTTATTAAACCTTTCAGTGATTGGAGAATATAGTCAATTATTCCATACTACGAGGATCGGAAGGGGAAGATTTAACCCTGAGATAGCTAGTTCAGAATGGTTAATGCAGAAGTAAGTTGCGTAAGTGCAGCTAGTGTTAGAAAGACTTAAGTATCAGTATCGTTGTAAATATAACTTCAGGCAGATGTTGTGTTTACAGTATAAGATCCAAATTAGTACATTTGGTTTGTAATAACTAATGCTACTTTTGTGAATCGTTTCTAAGCTATAACTTGTGTGTGTAAAGGATTTGGGATCATTTGGTGTTGTATTATTGTATTGTTGAGTTAATGCAGGTAATATATGAGTGGATGGTAGTGTAACGACCCAGATTCCTGATCCCGGGTTTGGGGGTGTTACAAGTGGGGTGTATTCAATTAAGATTTTAAAGGATTTTTATGAATTTTGAAAATCTAAAGGGTATTTCAACTTGGATTTTAAATAATCTATTAAAATCTGAAGGTATTCAATTTGAATTTTAAAAAGTCTTTTAAAATCTTGTGGTATCCAATCAAAATTTTAAAAAGTACTTTAAAATTTGGTGGTATTCAATCAAGATTTAAAATAATCCATTTAAATATCATAGTATTCAAAAAGTCATGGATTTTTTGAATTTAATAAAATGATAGATTTTGATGGATTTGTTAGTATATTTTACATGTTTTGAAATCCAGCCAAATTAGATGAGATTTTGGAGGATTCTTCTAAAATCATCAAAATTCTACATATACATATTTACTCCTAAATTAAATGAAATTTTGAGGAACTTCCTTCTCGTTAAACATGTTTACTCTCAAATTTCAATGAGCCCGATCCCTCTCGTTGTTCACAAATCTAATATCAAAATTTATATTATTTATTAATCAATTTTATATTATCATAAAATTTAATACAAATATTTTAAAGACTAATTTAATTTATGACATTTTATTATGTTGGGACACAAGACTCTCAAGTAACTAGGCAGAGGAGGGGGTGAATGACTAGTTAGATATTTCAAAAACTTTTACTTGCGTTTTGTTTTTGAAACTCCAACTCGACAAGGATAAGTAAATATTGTATATGACAAAGCCCAAAACATAAAGGCACTACACACAATATTTAATCAATTCACTTTATATAAGATATAAAGAAATTGTTGTTACAGTCCCAAGAAAAATGATGGTGTTTTTCTTGGCTACTTCTCAAGAACGAGTTCTTGAGTTTGGCTCGGAGAGAGAGCAAAGATATTACATTTTGAATCCTCAATCCTACACACTAAAGACTTGGAATGAGCACACTATAAATAATACAATCACAAAACATAGTGCCCACTCCATTCAACAGCTAGAGATCCCGTGATGTGCATGAGACACGATGCAACTTTTTGCAGGACCACCATGATCTTGATTTTTCTCCTTATCTTTAGCTGTGTGTTCCCTTTTCTTTCTCTCCAAGTTTTGACCGTACACTAGAAACCTGTTCATGGACCACCTCCATGTACAACGGGCTGTAGTGATCTGTTTCTTCTTTTCTGGACCTTCTTTTGTCTTGTTATGAACCAACTGTGTGAAGATATCGCAAACTCTGAGCTGCTTTGTCATCCTTCTTATCGACATAGTGCAAGTATGCTGTATGGATATCTTAGAACATATGACTTCTCGATATAGCACTTCACGATATTGGACATCGACTTCTTGATATGTGACTTTGCTATATGAGACTTCATGGTATAGCTTTACTTGACTTGGATATTGATGACCTCAAGATATCCTCCACTTCACGATATAGCCTTGTTAGTTCACGGTATAGTTCTTCTAGACTTCACGATATATAACTTGGAGATATTTTGGCACTTTATTATTCTTCAATAGTCTTCTCTGCAACTTGCTGCTTGAACAATCTTCATTGAACTTCTTCCAAGTTGTACTTATTCTATACAAGACTATTGCATGGAAATCTCTAAGCTCATTTAGATATAAGAGCCATCTAGAAAAACATACAAGATAATTACATTGAAACCTATCACTAGTTCAAATGGAATACTCCATTTGTTTCTGTAAAGGGACATTGTTACTGGAGTAGGCTTGTTATGATGGTATAAACATGTCGTGTACCTAATAATCTCCACCAAATTGTGAGTAAGAAACTTAGGCACAATTTCAGGTCTACTAACAAGCCTACCATACATATTCCAGTTCCTTGACATCTTTTGGTTTAGAATGACTTGTTTTTGACTGATGAATAATCATAATCAACACCTAACCCTTTAGTGAATTTTCTGATGATTGTCAACTGTCTCTCTTCACTTCAGCTCAGGTGTACTGACTTGATTACTCCTTCAGTAGATTTCAGTTTGTCATCGTTCTTCATTTCATTTGTTTGATGAATCACAAATTGTAGTTGTCACTTGTAAATGGAATTTCCACTAGATGTCACTTGTTGGTTGATTTGATCCTTGGACCTGTGGCTTCTGCTGATTTGTTCAAATGCTTCAATCACTAGAATGTTTTACTGTAAAGACATGGTATCACTGATGATTTCCTTTCAATTCTCACTCTCTTAGATTTGCTCCCTTTCTCTTTCATTGCTGCCATTCTCAAAGCTATCTCTCTGACACTTTATTGCTTCTTGATGCTTCTCACTACTTCTTAAATTGCAACTTCTTGCAATTTCTTATATTCCCCTTAAGGCTTTTTTCCCTTTCTGAGCTTGTTGCAGTTCCTTATCTTCTTTATCCTTTCTCTGCTTTGGACTTGATAACTTCTCTCCCCTTTTCGATTTGATATAAAAGGTTTGATATCTTCTCTCCTCCTTAGGCTTGTTATTAGTAGGGACAAGATAACTTCTCTAGATCTCATATCTTCTCTTCCCCTCTATAGGCTTGTTAACAGTAGAGACAAAATAACTTCTTTAGATCTGATATCTTCTCTCCCCCTTAGGCTTGTTAGTGACTAGTGGCACTATTGTCATTGCCTTTAGAGATTAAGAAATAAAGAAGCTTCTGCTTGTAATCAAGAGAGATTTTCCAGAGGAATCAGTAGTTGCATCTAGATTTGAGTTTGAAGAGTTTTCAGGTGCAAGGACTTTGTCTTGATCAGAGTGTGATTTTGATGATCCTTGAGTGACATGAGGCTTGTGAAGCTGGTTCATCCATGTTAATTGAAGGTTTTTGTATGCTTCCCTCAGATATGAAATAGTGTGTCACATGACATTTAAGTCTAGCCTTTGAATAGCTATGAGATCTACTGATATTATAAAAGGAGTGCCATCAGTAATCTCATTTACCATTTCTGGCAAAATCTTCAAGACATCATGAATGATGAATGAAGATATTTGGGAACAATCACAGTGTCTCCAGTAAAAACTAGTGAATCCACTATGTTTTTGTTGATACCATCAGAGTTTACCCCAACATGTAACTCCTGATCAACTAAATGAGGTTTCTGGGAGGTGATCATAAAGACAAGCACTGTGTTACTTGATGTTAAGTTCATTCCTCTTTGGAAAGGATATAGCTTTACTGTTTATAGATTTGAATTTTGACAACTCTTTTGAAAGGTAAGAGAATTTCAAGGTAGGTTCACTGAGTGATACCTCCTGTTCTTTATGAATAGTTCTACTCACAAGAGTTAGGAATAGACAAAATTTGAAGATCCTCTTGTGGTTGTGTGGATGTGTTCTTCACTTTCATGAAGCTCTATAAACTAGAGGAGATTTGAATGTACCTTCTATATAGGTAGCACCTTCAAACTCTGGTTCCTTTTTGGGAGGGACCACCAAACATGTGGATTTCCTGTTTTGATAAATTAAAACAGTTTAACTTACTGTCCTAGAATCTAAGACAGTAGTTTTGATGGAATGTTGTTTAGTTTAAACTAAACCTCCATTTGAATTGGAGTGGATTTGAATGGCTTCCCCTCAGAAGTTCCATTCTAAAACCATGTAGTCAATTCAGAGCTACTTGCACTTAATATGTACTGATGATCTCTTGGTCTTCACTAATCAGTGATGAATCCTATGAGTTTGATACCTCAGGGTGTAGTCTCTAGTCAAAACTGAAAGAGGGTTCTGAGTTGGTAATCACAATGCAAGCATTATGTTACATGATTAAGTTGGCTTAGCAATGGAAAGAATTATTGCCAATTTCATCACAAGAGGCTCAATAAGTCGAACTCTTTGCTGTCAAAGAAATTTGTAGATAATGAGAAGGATGTGTTTAGATAATTTGATTTTGGCAACTTCTTTTGGAAGTAGAAGAAGTTTCAAGTGATGCACTCTCTCTCTCCCTCTCTCTCTCTCTCTATCTCTCTCTCTCTCTCTCTCGTGATACTCCTCTACTAACTCCTTTTAAGATCATGAAGTGAGTTCATGAAATTTAAATGAGAAAGGTTTGGTTCATTGTTGTTTGTTGATAGACAGTCAATGTTACACTCACAAGGTTTGGATAAAATTGGTAATGTAGGGAGAGTCTCACTTTTTTCATTCCTCTCATTGGTTCTGTTTTCTGGCTTAAATTTATTTGTTTGGAAAAAAACTCATGGTTCAGGAAAAATCACAAAGATTGGATTAGTAACTTGTAGGATAGCTTCATTGCCCTCCAATGTCAAGTCACATATCTTTTGGAAACCACAAGATTTAAGGAATTGTTATTAGTTACCATGGCAGCAAAATAACAATTCCATTCTCATGTTAATAACTTGAGCTGCAAAGTGATGAGACTTAGTAATTTTATCAGATTTTTAGCTTAATGAATAAGTTCAGTAAGTTAAACTTTGATTAATCATTAATTCTCACTATTTGTCATGCCGACAGAATATCAGGGTTTAGGATGATGAATGCATATCACTGATATTTGTTCTGTTTACCTCACCTGCTTAATCTATAACACTGTCTAAACAAGTTAAATTAGTCAAGCATCATAATTCAATTCAAGATTATTGCTAGTTAATCATGGCATGATTAACTAGTTAAACTCATGGCATGATTAATTAGTTAAACTCAAAAAAAATATCCATTTAATAACTCATTTTAACTTAATTTTAAACATTTATGGATGTTCAGATTAACTAAGCAAATATGTTTATGGCAAGTAATCAAGAATTAGTGATCAGATATCAACAAGTTTAATTTAAGGATCATTCGAGATTTCTCATTGTCAATATTAGTGATTAATTCTTGACTGATTCATTTTAGATGCTAGATATGGAAATCGAATAAGTAATTAATCACATAATTTGCACAACTAATACTAGAATAATCATAGAATGACTTTTCATTAAGAATAATAACATTTTTCATTACAGGGAAAACATAGAGAGGAGACATGGGTCCTAATCTAGGGGTTCTCCTTCTTCTCTTCAGCCTTCTTGCTGGGTACATAAAGTATAGCCAGCCTGGTTATTCTTTCCTACTCCCTGAGTTTTTCCTGTTCTCTCATTTCTTGAATGAAGAATCCCATGTGAAGAAAATGAAGTTCCATGGTCATTTCATGAGAAAGAGATTCCCAAATAAACTCTGGTACTTTGGATATATGATATGAGACACCATCAACGTACTTTGAAAGTAGAGTGATAGATTAGTATTTCCATTTGGGGTGTTGAGTGAGAGATAAGATGAAGGAGATTTGAGTATTGAGTAGGAGTGAAGAGGATTTTGATGAGATAAGAGATGAAAACAAAATGCTAGAACATTTGTTTAATAGGAGAGCGAGGAGAATACTGACAGGCACAAGAGATTAAAAGAAAATAAAAAATTTCATTTAACTTTCTTAAAAAAATATGTTATTTAATAAAAATCAATTATGGTTCCAGATTACTAAACATTATATGAGTTAAACTTAATGCACACGATTCAAGTATGATTAAGTAAGTCACATAGCATGCAAGCACATTAACCAAGGCATATACTCTCCCAAGCCCCAAACAACATCATTTCACCTAGTTAAAGAGGTGTATTGAAAAAGTTAAACTTATCTGAGCAACAGATTTTGAGTCTTGATTAGCCAATCTTAGACAAATCTTCCTTTGCATTCTGCACTCTTCTCCTTCCTCTTCTTATCTTGATATCATTGCATTCCCGCAACGTCTTATCAATCTATCTCCAATCAATGAGTTAGTGCATTATATCGTATAGTCTGAAGGATAGAGATTAAAGGAAAAACTACACAATATAACTCACAGGTTATTTATTCAAGAATAAACATAGGATATACAAACGAGTCTAGAATAAATCAAGAATTTGCTGAAAAAAAAGAATAGAATATCAAATCATTTTGAACGAGCCAGATTTGATATTTGATAATTTTACAAATAAAGAAATTCGGATTTAACTAGATAGTGAAGTCCAAAATCCAATATTTTACAAGATTTCAAGGTATCATATGTCGTGTACTCACAATAATGTCATGTCGAGAAGTCCAAAAGTATTCTTCTAGCAAACTCTTGCAGCTCATAAATTAAATTATGATTCCTCATAACAATTTATGTTTATTAATTGTTTAAGACATAAACTCGAGAACTTAAAGCATAAAATAATTTAATACGAATTATCAACTACACGATAATTATCATATCGTGAACTAGTTCAAGAAATGATCTATATCGTGAACTCTCAAATCCATCTGAGTTCTCGAGATGCCTTACACAATTAATTAATAAGTTATGATTTACCAAATTTACTATTGATTAGTAATTTGATATCTCACAATATGCATTCAAAATAATTTCACTCCAATTAATATTGAAAGAAAAATCAAGTGAATAATCTGAACTAAATCACATAGTCTTAAAGAAAGCTATGTAGCACAGTCAAGTATAGTATGTTGCATACTTCTAATGAACTATATCACATAGTCAAAATGGGGTATACCGCATAGTTATATGAACTATGTCACATACTCCGAATGAACTATGTCGTGAAGTTAAAATGAATTATACCGCATAGTCTAAATACACTACGCCGTATAGTCTGAAATAAATAAACAAAGACTATACAATTCAGAATCAGTTATTCTGAAGGCTAAATTACAAAATTTTGAAGATTCAACTAAGTGAAAATTCCCAATTTTATAATTTCAGGAATATATGTATTCTCATAAATATCCAGAGAAATACTGAAGTATTTAGATGCGCATATATACCTCTGCTAATTTTCACACTAAAGATTACTGACAAGTCTTAGGTGAAAATTTATTGCTACAAGTAATTTTCTGACAAACTTAGATTGGTTGAGATGATGAAAAATGGAATTTTTCTTTACAAATCATCAATCTGTGAAGATTGTCTTCATTTCTTAACTTCATAAGGTTTTCAGAAATTTACTTAAAGTTTGGAACACAAATATCACATCATCATTCTCTACTGGTTCCAAGTAGAAAATGATGTCCCAATATATCACCATCAATGCTCTTCAACTTTTAAGGTTTCTGAGCATTGGTGCTGATCATTGCTGATATACATGAACACAGAGGTTTACCTGAGTCTAAAAGCCTTACCAACTTTTAGATAATCTTCTTCATTCAGCATATGTTGAGCTCGTGATCAGCTTGATTTACTGTAGATGATGCTCTTTCATTTGAACTTTCTAGATGATATCCATGAGAGCTTTTCAGTAGGTCATCTTCCATCTTGTCTCCAAAAGAGTTGTCACCTTTGATCTCCTAAGATACAGAGTCACTAGTTGACTTGTTTTCTTGGGTGAGAGGCTCACAAGTATCTCTAAAACAGCAAGTCATGGTGAAGTTTATCAGCATGAGAGGCTCCCCCTAAGATACATGATCCCCCTGAGTCTGATGTTCCTCTTGTTTCTGATACTTCATCTCATTTGATGAGGCATAAGCACAATTGGAGTTGTTTGACTCATCCAATATTGTGACTTCTCTTCTTCCTGTATGTCCTTCTTTGAGCACGGTGAATCCATCTATCAACACTCTCTTGAAATGGCTTCATCATCAGTCTTTAGCATTTTCACTAAGCTCTGATTGACTTGTCAGCATTTAGAATGATCAATTTCCATGATCAGCATTCATTCAGTGAAATTTCAGTGATGATTTTCCACTGCTACCTATTCAACAATCTGAAGATAGATTGCAAACTAGCTCCTTCTCAAGATGACAAAACTTAATTGTTATCAAGCCTTCTCTCATGTTGAAAACTTGTTGTCGTCTCCGAGTTCCAATCATGAGCCAACCTCCTTTGGTGATAGCAGGGCTTTATCACTTTTTTTACTTCCCTTTTGTTAGATAATTTGATGATCAGTGTTTGACACTTTGACAAATCAGGACATGACAGATTGATATCAGTACTTGATATCAGTATTTGGATAGGACTTGTAGAAGCAGTAAATCATGGATTGATTTATCTGATTGAAAATCTTGAAGATTGAAAGAATATGTCGGCTACTCAACATATGGAAAGAAGCAATCAGTTATTAGATATGATCTGTATCTAGTCATCTCTGTATAATCATATCAGTAT
>PHNY01287252.1:0-20655 GCA_003724115.2 Anethum foeniculum | reverse complement strand
CTGCTGTTGGTCAAATTTGCATGCAGCAAATTTTGTTCACTTGGCGGGAAGTTTCCCCCTCTTTTTTTCGAAACTAAAAAATAAATATGACTGGCTAAATATGACGGAATATAAATTTGACCGCCGTTAGTAAAAATTAAGTTTTGACTAGTTTTAAATAGAGGTTTGACCTTAAATTTGACTTCCTGCAGTCAAATTTAAGTCTGACGAGCTATGAATGATGGTTGACCGTAAATATGACCGCATGCGGTCAAATTAAGCTGCAGTCATATTTAATCGGTCAAATTTACCCTTGTTTTCTTGTAGTGAAAGGAGCTCAGACCAACTTCCATAATAACTTACCATTCTTCTTGTACATAATACTATTATCAAGATAGCTCTTAATTCATGAAAATGAGAGGAAAGTTAACAAATATAAATGTGCGAGAAAGGAAGATGCATTGATCAATATTGAGCGGGAGAACCCAAGAGGTAAAAGCTCTTAAATATATGATAGTTTCAGAAAATTCCATCAAGAACCTATTCAAACATGATCTCAAAGTTTTCATTTTCTAACACAAATGTCCTAAAAAAACAAAAATAACCATGTTATTAAAAAACACCATATGCAAATATATTTATTTGTCTTAGCTTAATATGTAAGCACTTAAGATAATTGACTAACCAGTTGATGCCTAATGGTTCTTTAAACTCTAATTAGTATGCTAGCATACTAATTTCTAGCATACTAAAAAAATCGGTGGATCCAGTGATGCAAAAAGTGGCTCTCCTACATAAATCTTTCAATTTTGGTTATTTCCTTTATCATTGACCACTAATTGATTTTGAAGCTGAAACTGTGTATTTAGGTGGCAGGTTCGGATCTTTCCTCCAGTCCGCCTTTTCCCTCAACATTTTGACATACTGAATTTCACCTTCATTTGTGGAATACGGCTTGAATAGGGCTTGTAATCCCTCGACTTCTACGTCCATTCTTTCTATTGGAGCCGTAGTAGCTGTTTTCACCAAATGGACAGCCAACATGACTTGTTTTCATCCCCATTTATAATGGCTTTAAAACATTGCTAATCCTTTCCATTATAATCTTTTTTTCTAGTAATTCTTGTTCAAAGATACTGGAAGGTGGCCCCGTAAGTAATTTAGAAACTCCTTGTCTTGGCATTGTGTTTGACTTGTCACCATTTGCATCATGGTCCTAAACTATACTTTGCCTCTGTCTTCAATATCATTGTTGTCCAGAGCTTACTCATTACACATCATTGGTTCTCAAGCATTTCTAGCCATTACTTATTAATAAAAAGATAATATATGTATATCATAATCAAAATTTAAAGCATACCAACTTGCATATACACTCTAATTAGTACGCTAGCATCATAAAGATTTAAATTTGACCCAAAAAATTGAAAGTTTTCTTGATTAAAAAAAATAAAAAAATAAAATAAAAATATGATACCATGATAAATTATAGAGAGGAAAGAGAAACTAGTATTTTATTATAATGAATGTTGTCTCAATTACAAGAGAAGAGGACTTTATATGACAAATAACTAAACAATAATAAATGAAATTATCCTAACAAAGAAAATAATTATAATAATGAAACTATCCAATAATAATAATATTATATATGTCTCAAAACTTCTTATTTTGACGGGTAAACAGTAAGTCCAGTTTATTGCCTTAAAATATGAGTTCATTTCTGGCTAGCCACTAACTACAACCTCCCCTACTTTCTTTAACCCTCAAATTGGAATGAATTCAATACTAATCCATGATACCTTCTAAAGTGGGAAGCAACTTGACATGTCATCTTTGACAATGAGAGACTAGCACATAAACTATTATGATTTCACTTGTTTTGGTTTTAGTTATATATAGATTATACGTTATACCTAGATATTGTTTAAAAGATATAAGAGCAACTATACATATAACTCCACTATTATAACAATAATAATTGATATATTTTTATTTGGTAAAAATAAAATTTAAAAATAAGAATTATAAATATATGATTAAAGGACTTTAAAATATGTAAAAGAGTCAAAGTGTCATACATTATAAACAGAATTCAATTCAGTTATAAATTTAATCCAAATGCAACCCAAATTCTAAATTTCTAAGAACTTCACAAAATTAAAATGTCCTCTCAACGGTTCCAGGGTCACACCAAATAAAGGACACCTAACAACAAAAGAGCTTGAGAAAGGGAGGACGGAATAATGAGAATGGGAAGTAGGACTAAAAATTTTGAAGGGACATAGCTTGAAAATTCTGAGACTGCACACAATTTCTCCATAATCTATACGGTAATAATTCTCCTCAGTTGGGATTATAACAAATTTAATGATGTCTGATCAAATGCATTTCAGCAGCATAAAATGCCTCCTTTTACTTTTTATTGATTAACCACACAGTTTCATTGGGATGATTGATGAAATAAAAGTAGATATAATGAACTTAAATTTGAACCAAATTAACTGAAATTTGAAATATATCATGCCTAAAAGTTTAATATTTTAATACGTTCATAATTTCTTCCATTCCATTCGAACAATATTAACAACTCAAATTCATCATTCTCCTTCTTTCACTTACAGGTTGAAGATTTTATAAAATTATAAATGATAAATTTGTTGTAGATATTTATTGTGTTGGATAAACTTAACTCTTGTATTTTGAGGAATGTTCTCCAAGGCTGCACATGTAAAAATATATTATATATGATTTATTTAACCTGAAAATGTATTTGTTTTAGATTCATGTATGTTGGTTGATATTCTCCTCATGATTCAGGGAGAAATATGTATTTAAGGAGAATTGTATTAGATCAAAAAATAACAATAAGCAATACAAAAAAATATAGTTCTATTTTTGTGTTGAGCTCTCACATACTAAAATTATACTTGAATCCATACACCAAATATCAACAAATCCGTATTAGAGCCTTTTATCAAAGATGAATAACTATTTGGCTGTTCCAAAACTTATAAAGAAAATTATGGACACTGCTGTAGACTCGTGTGAAAGCACTGCTGGGCTCGCAGGAGGCTTGGGAAATTGTTGACAAATGATACGAGGAACCAGAGAATGAAGGAGTATTGAATCAAAATCAGAGAAACACTTTAGCAAAGGCAGGAAAACAAGATCAACAAGCTTTATTAGTTATATACATGGCTTAGATGAAGCCATGATTGAAAAAGTGGCGTCTGCAACAAGAGCAAAGGAAGCCTGGGAGATTTTACAAAAGAATTTCAAAGGTGTTGACAAAGTAAAAAATGTACGATTACAAACCCTATATGGTGAATTTGAATCATTACATATGAAAGAAACAGAATTAGTCGTACATTATTTCACATTTCATAAGAGTTTCTTCTATTGTAAATCAAATGAAAAATTATGGAGAAAAATTAGAAGATGCTCGTGTCAATGAAAAGATATTGAGATCGTTAAATACAAAGTTGCAACTTGTTGGCATTTCTATTGAAGAATCAAATGATACGGAAACCATGACCACTGATCAACTCATGGGATCATTACAAGCATATTCACAAAGATTGTTAAAGAAGGAAAAGACGAATCCCAGGTGTTGAAAACTAATTCCTTCTTTGAAGACAAAGACAAGGTATTGTACTCACAACATACTAGAGGAAGAGGCCGTGGACGTGCAACTCAAAATTTTAATTGAGGCAGAGGACGTGGATATGTAAGCAATAGATTTGAAGGAAGAGGGCAGACAAATCAACAAAACTGGCACGGACAAGGACGTAGTCGTGGAAGAGGTGGAAGAATGACTCCACGTAGAGGTAATAGATCAATTTAATGTTATAATTATGGAAAATTTGGACACTTTGCCAAAGATTGTTGGTTTAACAAAAAGGTTGAAGAAAAAGAAAACATAGCTGAAATAAGAGAGCAACAAGATGGAATTCTGCTAATGGCCAACGAAGAGAAGATTCAAAAAGATGATGTGATTTGGTATCTTGACAGTGGTGCCAGCAACCACATGACTGGGCTCAAACATCTCTTTACTGATTTAAGAAAAATAAATTCTGGTTTTGTGTCTTTTGGTGATGCATCAAAAGTTGAAGTCAAAGGAAAAGGTGAAATTTGTTTTTCGAGAAAAAAAGGCAGACAAGGAAAAATTGAGGATGTTTATCATGTTGCGGAGATGAAGAACAATATTCTCAGCCATGGACAGCTACGGGAGAAAGGGTATTCAATTTTTATTTAGAACAAAGTCATGTTCTTCTAGGACAAAAATGGCAGGACAATGGCTCAAATAGAAATGTCTCAAAATCGGATGTTCAAATTAAATTTGAGAAATATACAGGAAACATGTATGCAAGTGAAGATGGAGGACAAAGCAATTTTGTGGCATAGGAGACTTGGACACCTACACTATGGTGGTCTAAAGGAGATAGCAAATAAAAGAATTGTGCATGGAATACCAAGCACGGATTTTTTTGAAAATTTTTGTGAAGAATGTGTACTGGGAAAGCAAACAAGAAATTCTTTTCAAAAGAAGGTAATTTATCGTGCTTCAAAGCCACTCGGGTTGGTGTATACGCACATTTGTGGTCGTATCACACCCAAGTCATATAGCTCCAAGAGGTACTTTCTTACGTTTATTGATGATTACTCTCGAAGGACATGGGTTTATTTTTTATATAAAAAATCTAAGGCATTAAAAGTATTCAAGAAATTTAAAGTGTTGGTGGAAAAGAAGACGGGAATGCATATCATGGGATTGCATTTAGATAGAAGCCGAGAATATACATCAAATGACTTCATAGAATATTATGAAGAACTGAGCATTATAAGGTTCTTGAAAGCTCGATATTCACCACAGCAGAACGGCATGGCTAAAAGAAAAAATCAAACAATCTTAGACATGGTTAGATCAATGTTAAAGAGCAAAGAATTGCCAAAGGAACTCTGGGCAGAAGCTGTACAATGTGCAGTTTATATTCAGAACCGGTGTGTACACTCAAATTTGGGAGAAAAAATACCTCAGGAATTGTGGAGTGGAAAGAAACCTACTGTATCACATCTAAAAGTCTTTGGAAGTGTGGCATACTCTCATGTACCAGATCAAAGAAGAACAAAGCTAGACGATAAGAGCATAAAATATATTTTTATCGGGTATGATGAGAAAACAAAATCCTACAGGCTACTTGATCCGGTTACTATGAAGGTGGATGTAAGTTGAGACGTGCAAATACAAGAAGGTGATGCATGAAAATGGAATAAAGCACCAGAAAAGGAAGGTGATTTTTCAGTCTCGAAAATTTCACCAACAGATTTTGACGCACCAGAAGAAGATGAGGATGAACCTTGGAATCCTAGAACGAGAAGTTTACAAGACATATATGAACAGGGTAAGGTGCACCTGGTGTGGTTAATTGCAGAAACAGAAAACATAAATTTTGGATAAGTTGTTAAAGAGAAAAATTGGAAGGCTACAATGGATGAAGAAATCAAAGCTATTGAAAAGAACAAAACTTGGGAGCTAGTTGAACCACCAGAAAATTGTAAACCTATCGATGCTAAATGGGTTTATAAGAAGAAAATGAATGCTCAAGGAGAAATAGAAAGATATAAGGCGCGGTTAGTTGCAAAGAGCTACCGACAAAAGGCTGGATGGCCAGAATGGAGACAATAAGACTTCTAATCTCACAAGTAGCTCAATGTAAGTGGCCTATTTACCATATGGATGTGAAATCTGCTTTCTTAAATGGAATGCTCGAAGAGGAAGTATACGTGAACTAGCCACCCGGATATATAAAGGCAGGAAAAGAAAGAATGGTGGTGAAATTGTATAAGGCGCTATACGGTTTAAAACAAGTGCCATGAGCATGGACGACTAGTATTGATGCATACTTCAAGAAGAATGGATTTGCAATGTCCTTATGAAGCTACCCTATATGTCAAAGAAAGGCAAGGTAATTTATTACTTGTTGCACTTTACGTCGATGATCTTATTTTTACGGGAAACAATGAAAACATGATTCAAAATTTTAAGAAGGAGATGACTCAAGAATTCTAGATGACAGATTTGGGTTTGATGAAATTTTTTTTTGGAATTGAAGTGAAGCAAGATAAGTCCGGTATCTTTATATCCCAAGAGGCTTATGCTAGTAGTATTTTGAAAAAATTCAAGATGGAGCATTGTAATCCTGTTGCAACACCTATGGAAACGGGCACAAAACTTTCTAAATTTGAGGGAGGAAATTCAGTGCAAGCAAACTTATATCAGAGTTTGGTTGGGAGCTTGAGGTATCTTCCCTGCATAAGTCCTGACATTGCATATACTCTTGGTATTGTAAGCAGGTTTATGGAAGATCCAAAACAATCACATTGGAAAGCAATTAAAAGGATTCTCAGATATATTCAAGGAACAAAGTCACTGGGATTGTTTTATTCAAGTACAACGGACTACAAGATCGAAAAGAGTTAGTTTAAGGGAGGAATATGTTGGATAAACTTAACTCTTGTGTTTTGAGGAATGTTATTCAACCTGAAAATATATTGGTTTTAGATTCATGTATGTTGGTTGATATTCTCATGATGATTCATGGAGAAATATGTATTTAAGGAGAATTGTATTAGATCAAAAAATAACAATAAGCAATACAAAAAAAAATATAGCTCTATTTTTGTGTTCAGCTCTCACATACTAAAATTATGCTTGAATCAATACACAAAATATCAACATATTGTATGTTTGGGGAGTATAATGATGTCGATTACACTTAGAGGCGGCTTCTTGGTGCTTCAAAGAAAGTGCATTCCAAGAGGACGGGCCGATTTCGTATTCATAAGAGAATTGGTCCTAATGCTCATGAGTTGGATCTTCATGGTGGAATGGCTATTGGTCCTATATTTAATCTAGATGTTCTTACTCGTTTTTTTAAAACAAGCTGATATTTGTCCATCTTCTTCACTTTAAGGACAATATTGACCGATTTTTCTTGAGTATCATATATTCTATGCGCTTATTATTGCTTTCGTTTGTTGCCCTACATCAATCATTAGAAAAAAATATATAAAAAATTTGACACTCACCAACTAAAAAGCTAACCTTCCATATCTCTAGATTGTAAATGAATTAAAAATAAAAACTCATAACTTCTTTCTTTTCTCCCACAGAATTTTTCATGTAGGACCCTGGCCCAACGACCCCACCTTATATTCCATCCCTTCTTTCTCGTTGACACAAATTTACCCTCCCCTATTTTTAATACTCTCCCTTATAAGTAATATCTTAGATTCAAGGTATTTTATGTGTATCTTATTCTAATTGTAATCAAAAGTTTGCTTTTTCTCTCTCTCTCTATTGTTAGGTATAAATTATTGTACATTTACAGTTGTATATACATGTATGCCGACTGCTTTATTTCCGAATTTTTATAAAATTGTTTTTTTTTATTTCTAGGATTACATCAAAAATACAGGAGGCTCAATCATATCGCGCTAACCCGACTCCTTTCTCGGCAAGGATTTATAAAATCGTCGACAATCCTGACAACAAAGATCTGGTTTCGTGGACTGCAAATGGTGCTACTTTTATTGTTAAGGATACTAACCTTTTTGCAAGGGATTTGCTTCCCAAATATTTCAAACACAACAATTTCACGAGCTTTATTCAACAGCTGAATAACTACGTAAACCTTTTTAGATCTCATCTATGTATTTAATATGTATAACGTTTTCTTTTAGAGAGAATTCAAAAAAGGGAAGGAATCACAAAATAGAAAATGCAAAATCTTTGGTTTCAATATTTGTTTATGTATATCGAATAATTTATACGGATTCAGGAAGTTGCCGGATTTTGAAGAATGGCAGCACGATTTATTTAAGAGAGGTAAAAAAACATCTACTTGTGGAGATACAACACAGAAGATCATCTGCACCGAGCCGTGCTACCTCCAATGCCCAAGTTGCAACATCCAAAAACAGGTGGTCAGCTCCCTACCAGGAAATACACCACTCAAGACAACGTCCGATTCGGAGATTTTGGAAGAGATCAAGCAGCTTAAAAAGAGAATGCCACACTCAAACAAGTGACTCATGAGCTTAAAAGCACGGTCCAAAATATATGTGGTTTCAAAGAGAATTTAGCTGAAAATGAACCGGCGACTGCTTTTGTGGTGGACTCTAGCGGCAATGATGATGCAAAAGAAAGTGGCCCAGCTTGCATGGAAATTAATCTGAACCACGCGTGAGTTAGTGAGCCATTGTATGCAGCACGTACATCACATGTTAACCCAATACGGGGGTTGGACTTCAATTAGTAAACAAATTATATTTTTGTGGGCCATTATTGTGGACTTGATTTGGACTTTTTAATGCTATGGTATTTTTTTTCCTTTTTAATTTTATTTATTTGATGTGATAGAATGTATGCTTGTGCCAAGGTAATATATGGATGGCTCACTTATTAGTTTAGCATGTTCGTTTTATGGTCTCGAACTTCCTAGAGAAAAATTGCCTTTTCTGGTCTTTCTTATTATCGATTGGATGTAAGTAAGCATAAACTGAATGTGAGTTTATGAGGAATTAATTAAAAATATGCATGTCGTGAGGGATATAGCACATTTGCAAGTTGTGACACAAGATTGAATAACACTGAATGCTCTTGTCAATTTCTAAGAGTTCCTAAAAATTGTATCCAAATATAATATAATATATTTCTTACAATTAAATACATTCACACCACCGCTTTTACTAACAAAATAATGACCTAACCTTAACTACCCATCCTTAACTCTAGTAAGGAAATGGTTAAAAAAAATGTAGGTGGCTTGTTTCTGAAACCCTCATACTTACTATAGGCCCCCGGCCACCAACCCCCTCCATATTTTTATCTCTATCCCTTGTTCTTTCTCCCATATTCTCAGCTTCAGGTATTTATCTTTTTAAAAGAGGCAATTTTTATATTCTTTTTCCTTACTCTGGTGTTGGAAAGTAATCGAAAAAATTCTAGAAAATATTATGAAGGTTCAGATTCATGTACTACATTAAATATGCCTCTAGAATAATCTAATATATCTATATATATCCCGTCCTATGGCTTTGTAAGATCGACAACAAGATCAGAAAATATTTTATATAAAAGACCAGATTTCTCGTATCTAAACCGTTCAATACTTCTATTTTATTTTGTGTACTGTTGATATCATAACAGTGGTATCAGAGCCCTTACCATGGCTTTGCCTATGAATACAAATACCCTATTTTATTACTCTCCAAGTCAGGTTCCTATTTTTGATGGTGAGCACTATGATTACTGGAAAAGTTAGATGCAGACATTTTTTATTTCTCTAGACATCTGGGAAGTAGTTGAAGATGGTTATGAAGAATAAGATATGGCATCTTTGTCAGACCAGCAACTAAAACTTTACAGAGGGACTGTGAAGAAGGACGCTATAGCCCTTCCTATATACAATAAGCAGGGAGTAAGACTAAGAATTTTCGGCATAAACCAGGGAAAAGCTGGCATGTGACACTTTGAAAAATGAATTTCAAGGGTCAGAAAGAGTCATTTCCACCAAACTCCAGTACTTGTGGAGAGATTTTGACAATCTGTCAATGAAAGAAACAGAAAAGGTATGTGATTTCTATACAAGAGTTGTTGGAATAGTGAATCAAATTAAGAGTTATGGAGAAATTATTGCAGATAAGAAGATTGTAGAAAAGATACTTAAAATTCTTCCCAGAAATTTGATCATGTTGTTGCAGCCATCGAAGAATCCAAAGGTCTGTCAAAACTTACTATGACAGAGCTTATCGGTTCTCTAGAATCTCATGAAAAAAGAATGACAAGATTTTCGGAAAAACTGCTGGAGGAATCATTTCAGTCAAAGATTAACTTTTCACGAAAGAAATATGGAGAACAAAAAAATAGATACCATGACGAGGAAAGAATTTTCAAATCACAAAGAGGAGGAAAATCAAAATCAAGTCGAAGACGTGGCAGAGGAAGATTCTATCAGTACAAAAAAATTAGAGAATATAATAAATTCCTTCCTCGTTGTGATATTTGCAAGAAGTCCAACCATGACATGAAGGATTGTTGGTTTAGACAGTGCACCAGTTGTAAGAATTCTGATCACAAGTTCATAGACTGTCCTAAGAAGGAAGAAAATGAAGTTCATTTTTCTGAAAGAAAGGACGACGCTACTGAACAACTATTTTATACTTGCAACAGTTCGACAGAGAAGGAAGGAGCCTGGTACATCGACAGCGGATGTAGAAATCACATGACAGGAGTGAAGCAAAATTTTATTTCGCTAGATGAAAATTTTAAATCAAAGGTGAAGTTTTGATGAAAAATACGTAAAATTAGAAATTGCTGTACAAACAAAACAAGGTAGCACTAAGTTCATCAAAGATGTTCTTTACGTTCCTTCGTTATCATAAAATTTATTGAGTGTTGGACAGCTTGTTCAAAAGAGGTATATGCAAAATTTTGATGAGAATAGCTGTTACATTATCGCAAAAAAATAAATCAGCTAGTTACAAAGGTACAAATGACTTCGAACAAAGTGTTTCCACTTTCCATGGAGTGGAAAGAAGATTTTTCTATGAAGATAGAAGTTCCAGACAAGTCCATGCTTTGGCATTATAGATATGGTCACTTAAACTATCATAGTTTAAAGGAACTTCATATGAAAAACTTTGTGATCGAGCTGCCACAAATCAAATCAAGCAAAGGAGTTTGTGAAGGGTGTGTCTATGGAAAAATGCACAGATTGTCATTTTCAAAATCAGTTTGGAGAGCAAAGACTAAATTAGAACTTGTTCATGTAGACATTTGGGGACCAACAAGAACACCATCACTTGGTAACATAAGGTATTTCCTATTATTCGTTGACGATTATACACGAATGATGTGGGTTTACTTTCTTACTTAAAAATCAGAAGCATTCTCAAAATTCTTCGAGTTTAAGACTTATGTTGAAGAAGAAAGTGGTAAGCAAATTAAATGCTTAAGAACAGATCGTGGTGGCGAGTTCATTTACAAACCATTCTGGAATTATTGCAAAGTAAATGGAATCTGGAGGCAGCTTACTGGTTCGTAGAAGTCCACAACATAACGGTGTGGCTGAGAGGAAAAATAGAAGTATTGCCGAAATTGCAAGAAGCATGTTGAAGGCAAAAGGATTGTCCAATGATTTTTGGGCAGAAGCTGTTAACTCAGCTGTATATCTATTAAATAGATCCCCTACTAAGGCATTCGTGAATATGACACCTTATGAAGCTTGGTTCGAGAGGAAACCCGATATTAATCACTTGAAAGTATTTCGATGTGTGGCATATCACTTTATCCATTCTCAGGATAGAGAAAAGTTGGACGAGAAAGGAGAAAAATGTATCTTTATGATTATTAGAAAGTAATGTTCTCTAACTTCCTTGAGAAATATTGCCTTTTTCCTTCTTTCTTATTAGCGATTTTTCTCTAGAAGCCATTCTTGCCTTTTCTTTTTGTTTGTTACAAGAACTACACCTTGAGGGTTAACATGCAAAATGTCTCCACCTGCAACTGACCATATCTGCAGCTACACACCACTTGAAACTTTTTTATTACACTCGAGTCCAGTTTATTGCCTTAAAATATGAGTTCATTCGTGGCTAGCCACAAGGACCAAAAAGTAGCACTAACTACAACCTCCCATACCTTCTTTAGTAGACAGTTTGGAATGAATTTAATATTAATCGATGAATACCTTCTAAAGTGGGAAGCATTCCTGACCACGTCATCTTAAAACGATGAGAGAGTAGCACATAAACTATTATGATTTCTTCCGCTTTGGTTTTAGTTAGAGAAGGAATACCGACATAAATTGAATTATAACAAAACATTTAATTCAGATGCAACCCAAAATCTACAATTCTAAGAACTTCACAAAATTAAAATGGCCAGTAAATGGTTCGTAAATCACACCCAATAAAGGACACTCAACAACAAAAGAGCTTGAAAGGGATGACGGAATAATGAGAATGGAAGTACAATTAAAAAGTTGAAGGGACATAGCTTGAAAATTTTGAGTCTAGACACAATTTTTCTATAATCTACACTGTTATAATTCTCCTCAGTTTAGGGATTATAACAAATTTAATGATGTCTGATCAAATGCATTTCAGAAGCATAAAATGTCTCATTTTACTTTTTATCCATTAACAACACAGTTTCATTGGGATGAATGACGAAATAAAAGTAGATATAATGAACTTAAATTTGAACTAGATTAACTGAAATATGAACTATATCATATGCATAAAAGTTTAATATTTTAATACATTCATAATTTCTTCCATCCATTCGAACAATATTAACAACAGCTCCAATTTATCATTATCCATCTTTCATATCCCTGAAAATTTACACTTGTTAATTTGTTTTAAATTCTTACCTCCACCCTTCTATTAGAGGACTCTCTGGAGAAATTACTGGACTTGTCTCAAGTTCTACGGCCTACTATCTATAGACCATTGAGTGGATTGAGGTCATTAATCGGAATATAGGTGACTAGATTAGGTGTCTTTTAGGAGAACACATGTCTAGTTGGCAAAAAAAATTACCTACACCTGAGTTTGACGATAATAGCTTCATAAGAGTAGCGAGTCTACAGAGTATTTTCCATGTCACATTAATGAGTAGGACCGCAGAGATATGATAAAGAATTAACTTAAGCAGTAAAAATTATAAATTTGGTACAGATATTTATTGTAAGTTTTGTGACTATAATGAGGCTGATTACACTTACAGGTTGCTTCTTTGCTTGGAAGAAAGTGTATGCTAAGAGGACGGGCCTGTTTCATATTCATAAGAGAATTGGTACTAATGCTTATGAGTTGGATCTTCCTGGTGGAATGGCTATTTGCCTTATGTTTAATCTAGATGTTCTTACTCGTTTTTATGAAACAAGCTGATATTTGTCCTTCTTCTTCACTTTAATCACCTGATTTCCCTACCTTCACCATCGACTACTGCACCAGCTCCTTCTAGCTCCGTGATCCTATATACTAAATGAGATAAGCCCATTGTTGCTAAGCATAGGTTTTATTAACCTTGCTTGAATGTTTAATGTGGAAGTTCTTACTCGTTTTCATGGAACAAGCTGATATTTATCCATCTTCTTCCCATTCTTCACCTGATTTAATTATCCCCGCCTTCACCATTGACTACTACAACAGCTCCTTCTAGGTCTATGAGCCTATATAAACCAAACCAGATAAATAATTATTATTGTTGAAGATAACAATACAAGATTATACACTCATCTTCTAGTTCTTCGTGTTCCTTGAGAGGATATTAGTATGGATTTTATTAGAGTTTCCTTGGATACACAGTGAGAGTGACTCAGTCTTCGTTAAAGTGGATTGTTTTACTAGGATGGTACACTTCATTCTTTGCAGCAAGACTCGCAATGCCGCTCATATTGCTTCCACCTTGTTTTGAGAGGTAGTTAGGATACATATTTTCTCCTTGAACATAATTTCTGACGGAGATGATCACTAGTTTGTGTCTACTAGAGGATTTTCTGGAAATGACTATGGACTTGTCACAAGTTCTCTACCACCTACACCGTGTTACTTGGACTCGGCTAAATGCGTCCAACATGGATACGTGTTGAAGTATCGGACTCACTAACATTTCAAAAAATATACATGTTTTTGACCTAAAATAAGTGTCCAAGTTTGAGTGTACATGTCCAAGTGTCGAGTGTTGCAAACAAGTACTTGAAAGTAAAGTGAAGAGTCGGAGTAACATAGGCTTTTGCATACCGGCGGACAGAATGAGATTGTTAATAGGAAGGAGTCTAGGTGACTTGATTAGGAGCTTTTTAGTAGAACGTGTCTAGTTGGGATAGGGTTTTTACCTACACCCGAGTTTGCCTATAATAGGACTATAGTAGTCTAGCGAGTCTTTTGCATGTCACATTAATGAGTTGCAATGCTGAGATACAATAAAAAAGTTAATTTAAGCAATGAAAATAATAAGTTTGTTCAAGATGTTCAATGCAAGTTCGGGTGTATAATGAGGGTTATTTCAATAGGTCACCTCCTAGTGCTTGAAAGAAAGTGCATGCTAACAGGACGGGTCTATATTAAATTCCTAAGAGAGTTGGTACTATTGCTTACGAGTTAGGTCTTCCTATTGGAATGGCCATTGGCCCTATGTTTAATGTGAAATTTCTTAATGGTTTTCAATGAACACACATATATTTATCCATCTTCTTCACTTTCTTTATTGGATTTACCCCCACCTTCACCATCAATTTCCTTCTAGCTCTAGCATCTTATATACACGAGTACTTGTGCCCTAACACCTCCCTATGTTTCTTCACAAAAGATAGTTGATGTGCTTATTGATGTTCTTGAAAAGAGATATGTGCCAAATTGACGTGGTAGTGGTTATATGTTGTACATAGGGGGTGTATTCAATCTGAATTTTAGAGGATTGATAATAATCCATACATTTTGAAATATTGTTATTGATCTAAATTCTATAACGCAGTTGATAGAAAAAGTCACAAAGTTTTGGTGATTTAATTGATTTTTTCACAAACTCTTCATAATCTTATGATTTTAGAGAGATTTCAAAAGATTAGGGGTGTATTCAGTTTGGATTGTAAAGGATTGATAATAATCTATAGATTTTAAATGATTGTTGCTGATTTTAATTCAATGCGGAATTTTGTGAAGTTAATAAAAAATTTGGTAGAGTCTTGCTGATTTAAATAGAGATTTTAAAAAATCTTTTAAAATCTAATGGATTTTGGTAAGTTTTGAGAAGACATAAAATACATAACAATTTTTATCAAATACAAAAAAAAAATCGTGGACTTTTGAATACCAACATATTTTAATAAACTTTTCAAAATCCAAATTGAATACCATCTCATTTTAATGGACTTCTTAGAATCTAAATTAAATACCCACAGATTTTAAAAGACTTCTTTCAATCATTATTGAATACCACCATATTTTAAAGGATTTTTTAGAATCCAAATTGAATACACCATGATTTCAAACACATAAAGATCCTTTAAAATCTCGACTCAACACACCTACACTAGCAAATCCATCAAATCCACTAACTTATCAAATAAAAAATTCATGGACTTTTGAATACCATCATATTTTAATGAATTTTTTAAAATCCAAACTGAATACCACCATATTTTAATGGAATTTTTGAAATCTAAAGTGAATACACTCACATTTTAAAAGACTTTTAGCCATACTTATTGAATACTATCATATTTTAAAGGAATTTTAAAAATCTAAATTGAGTACTCTAAATTTTAAAAATCCAAAAAAAATCATTTAAAATCTCTTAAATTCGAGGTTGATCCTAATCTTATTTAGCGTTATACCGATTTCAGTTTAATCAGGGCCGAACTTTTCGTACTCAAGGGGAGTTGATAATGATTAGCTCGATACATGTGTTTATTATTGCTTTAGTTTATTATCCTACATAAATCATTACACAAAAAGATCATGAAAATCACCAACTAATAAGCTGACCATCCATAACTCTAGCTTGTATATGGGTTAACAAATAGAAACTTGCAGTTTCTTTCCTCCCACAGTATTTTTCATATAGGTTGCTCGCCCTATAACCCCACCTTATATTCAATCCCCTTCTTTCTCGTTGACATTTTTCTATTTTCAATACTTTCTCTTTTAAGTAATATATCATATTTAAGGTATTTTATGTTTATCTTTGATTTGGCTGTCGTGTGCCTATCAAATAATAATTCATAGCAAATCCTTCTAACAATGTAGTAGTCAAATAATAATTCATAACAAATCCTTCTAACAATGTTGTAGGGTAAGTGATCCCACAGAGACAAACGTATCAACCACACAGACAATCAAGGGTAGTGAAAAGTCACCATGAATTGCGCTTAATACCGGCAAATGTAAATGGATCGTCCTTTTCATATGACATTGCGCTTGCCACCCGTTGATCTCAAAGGAGGACATGATATTTTTTTTCTTCTTTTCAAGATCAGGTAACTATATCATGCTGATTCTCACAAAAATGTAACACTTTAACAAAAGAAATCCTCACACTGAATATTCACTAACCCTGAAGTTCAATCAATATGCTCTACCACTAAATCAAGACAAGAAAAAGCAAGTAGGCTCAAGAATTTTAGATTGGTGATATATGAAGGAAACATATATAAGCTCGAGGGGGTTCACTAAGGATTATTTTTTTCAAGGGTACTGTTTAAGTCAAATGATAGGTTAATCCTAGTGCCTTACCATATTCATGCATACACATATCATGAAGTCTCAAAAAGGTTTAAAATAAGTTCAACAGCAACATGTCCAAGAACGATCATCACAGAACAAACAAAATGGATTGATATAAAAATGTATCAATCATAAATTTAGGCTCAAATCATCACAAAGTAAAAGCATTCTCGACTCACTAAAATTAACTAAGAAGCATCTCAAGTTTTAAAATTTTCGCAAGCACACACAAGGAATTATCACGCACCAAATGATTTTTAATGGATATGAAAATCGGAATTAATCATGCAAAATTAATTTACACAATGTGTAGTTATCCGTGCTAACATACTTTTGAGACAAGATAATTATATACAAAATTTTTCATTTTTCATTTTATTTTGGATTTTATAATATATAATTTTTTTTGATTTTTTAATATTAAGAATACACCCCATACTTAAATGGTTCATTGTCCTCAATGAATAAAAATATATAATATAATATAATTAAAACTACCCTAAAAAATTATTAAAAAAATATATTATGCAAAGAAAAATAGAAATACTCCCCTAGTGCATAAGCACGAAGTGCCGCTCGACAAAGAATTGAGAAGCGTCCTTTGTTGAATGTGTGAGTCCAACTTCATGAAATCCTTCGCACTTATAGCTTACAAAAATTATGGATTGCCTCCCAAAAAGCGCTGTCGTTAAGGTCATTTAGCAGGACGTTTCTGAATCAAATTCATGGTGGCTTCAAGAGTATAATAGAATTGTCCTTATCAGAAGAACCATTCATATAGTGTTTGACATCATGCTTACTTGCTTTCAACATGTTTTTTCTATCTTTCTCCACATCAATTCTTTCACGCATCGACTTCTTCTTTTTCTTTTTAACACCTCTAAAGTGTTTATCTCCCTCAGTGGATTGAAACAAACACCCTTCTACCTTATTTTCGGTACTCCATCTTCTCAACACATTGTCGTGACAAACTTCAAAAAGAACTAGTTCATCATTCAAAAACACATACTTTAAATGTGATGGGAAGTTTCTGAAATTTACATTTGCGAGATCTTTAACAAGAGATATTTTAGCCATTTCCACTTCTTCATGATGTAGCACACTAGAATGATCATGCATAGATAGATGCATTGCATCCATAAGTTTCTTGTATCTAGTACACTTTTTATTTTCTTCATCCAAGTTACCCTCAAGAACAGCTTGAAATGGATCTTCACATGATAGAGTATTGGCTTTGACATCAATCATTTCTTCCGGTGCATCTACCCTTTTAATTGTCTCATCCATAGAAGGATGTCCCAACGTGTTTTGGAGATTGAATTCCATCTTTTCCTCTCCCACTTGAAAAGAAAATTTTCTATTTTTCATATTAATCATAGATCCAGCTGTAGCTAAGAAAGGCCTTCCGAAAATGATAGAAATATTTACATCTTCTTCCATTTCCATGATAACAAAATCACATGGAATATAAAATTTTCCTACCTTAAGTGGAACATCTTCAAGTATACCAAGAGGATATTTCACAGTTCTGTCTGCCAGTTGTAGAGGGATATGAGTAGGTTTTAGTTCACCCATCTGAAGCTTGTGAGAGACAGACAATGGCATTAAACTGACACTTGCTCTAAGATCACACAAGGCTCTTTTGATTTCAACATCCCCAAGTTTCACAGGAATAGAGTAGCTACCTGGATCCGCTAACTTTTTAGGAAGATTATTTCACAAGATGGAACTGCACTCTGCTGTTAATGAGATAGTAGAACTTTCTTCAATATTTCTCTTCCTTGACAATGTATCTTTGAGAAATTTCGCATGAGAGGGCATCTCCAATATAGCATCCATGAATGGAATATTAATGTGCAGCTTTTGTAAAAGTTCAAGAAACTTAACATACTTCTTCTCTAGTCTAGCTTGGGCCAACGTTTGTGGAAAAGGAACAGGTGGTACATGTGGCTTAGTAGGAACAACAAATGGTTCTTTCTTTTCTTCATCTACTACCTTTTCCTCTACCATTTTTTCAAATGTAATTTCTTCTTCATGTTTTTAAGCATTCACGACATTTTTGCTCAATTTCAAATCCGGTTCTTGCAATAACTTTTCGCTCCTTAAAGTTACAACATTTATATGGCCTTCGGTGGTTGCTAAATTTGGCCAGGAATTTGACCTGAAGACTTGTTGAGTTGGCTCAACTGCTGAGCAATTTGAGTGACAGTATTTTTTATGAACTTGTTGTGAGCCTTCATCTCATTGATACTTGCATCAAATTCCTCATTCTTCTTTGCCTGTGTAGAGATGAATCCTTCCAAAAGATTTTCCAAGTTAGATTTTTGTGGCTGAGCTGGTGGAAGTTGAGCTTGATATTGAGTATTTTTGAAGGATAAATTAGGATGATCTCTCCAACCTGGATTGTACGTGTTAGAGTAAGGATTATACTGTTGCCTTTGATTTTGGTTGTAAAGGACATTTGCTTGCTCCATTGCCATTCTAGAGGGATTGTTTTCATAAAAATTCTGAGTGTGTCCAATTAAACCACATATCTCGTTTGAGGTAACTATAGATGAAGTTCTGGAATCCAATTGCTCAATCTTCTTAACCATTGCCTGCATAGTAGTATTCAACATGGTTAAAGTATCAACATCATACTTACCACTCTTCTAAGAATGATTTTTGTCACTATAAGGATAGCTATCATTAGAAGCCATCTCGTCTAACAAAGCTTTTGCATCTTCAGTACTCTTCTTCATAATAGATCAACCAAAAGCAACATCAACAAAGATTCTGAATTCTTGTGTTAACCCATTATAGAATGTTGGGATCAGCAACTAGTCAGGAATTCCATGGTGAGGGCGTTGTCTCTGAAGTCTTTTATATCTTTTCCATGCATCATGAAGTGACTCCTCATCATCTTGATGAAAGTTAGATATTTCATTCCTGAGCTTTGAAGTCTTCTTCTGACTGAAAATTTTGAGTAAAAAAGCCTTTGTTAAACCATACCAAGTAGTGAACTTGTTTGGTCCTTCATCTTTCAACCAATCTTTTTCTGCATCCCATGGAGAGAATGGAAATAATCACAACTTTATTGCATCATCACTAACATTATTCAGCTTTATCGTATTACACTTATCCAGAAAGCTCTCAAGATGATCAACATGATTTTTAGTGAACAATCCTGCGAAAGAATCATTCGAGATGAATTGGATGAATTGAGGCTTAAGCTCAAAGTGGGTAGCTTTGACAGTTGGTATGAGAATACTAGAGGGTACATCCTTAGTGTCTGGAATACCCTGCTCCCTAAGAGCTTTTCATGGTACTTCACCCATAGCTTCCTTGTCTTTCTGTTTCATTCGTTCACCCGCATGTCTTTTTGCTGTAGCTTAAATTTCAAGATGAAAAGCAATCAAGTTTATGGTATCTGAACTTTGAGTTTGCATGCAACAAGAAAACTAGAAACCGATATCAAATAACAAGGGAATAGTAGCCGAAGCAACACAACTAAAAGACTTAGCTAAACTAACTTAAAATTAACTAATCTATTACATCTTTGTCCCCGGCAGCGGCGCCAAAAATTTGACAAGGCTGTCACGTGCCTGTCAAATAATAATTCTTAATAAATCCTTCTAACAATATAGTAGGGTAAGTCAGAGTCGATCCCACAGAGACAAACTTATCAATCACTAGCAATTTTCGATTCGATTAACTAAGATAATAACCTAATAAAAATTGAGAAAGGTTATTAAGCTAAAATTATACCCAAGCAAATATGTTGTGTATCAAATAAATAAAAGAAAACATCCAGAATTAAGTATTTCCGCTAGCATGAATCAATGCAATTATGGTTTTCCTACCCGAATTCATCAAATACAACTCAAGAGGAAAAATGTGCCCTATAAAATACCAATAACCTCTCTCGAGTATTAATGGTTTCTCTAAAATACAATCAATCCTATTTTCATGGTATCATGCAATTTAGAGACATTAAACACAGAATCCTAACTTCCTAACAATCTTTTCTACCAATTTTCATGGAGAAGTTCATGTCCTTATTGGTAAATCACAACCATCTAAGTACAACTTTCGTTGATAAGTAGATATCTGGTTCAAAAAATACACATAATCACGTATGACTTGTAATTGTTAATTAAGAACAACTCAAAAGAAAGAGCATGTAACATAACTAAATTGGGGGGATTGGGAAAATCATACCTCAATCATAACTAGGGTTCAACTTAGTCCTAGATTATAATCTACTAGATTATAATATAATAAGAACACATAATTGATATTAATGAGAATAGGGTTAAAACCTTCAATCTTCAACCAAGAAGAAAAGTAAAAGCCTCCCTACTTTTTTTGTCTATGTCTGCCTATATATATATA
>PHNY01287248.1:12941-23108 GCA_003724115.2 Anethum foeniculum | reverse complement strand
GAAGCAATTCAAAAAAAGAGAATGTTTGCATCTCTGAATCACTACAGTAATACTACATTGAAACAGCAAGCATTTTAATATTAAGATACGGTCTTTTCTTTTGGTCCTTTAATCTTTTTTAGTTTTTGCCAAAACTATCCACCTTACTCCAGTGTTAATGAGGGAGAAACGGCCCTTTTAATCACAATTTAGAGTAACATGGTCCAAAGTATCACTATTCGCGGAAATGGCACTTACTATCACACACAAACTCATCTTATACACGCCTTTATCATTTTTGTTTCAAAACCTCCTCTTGCAATTGGACCGCCGGTACTAGGCATGGGCTTGATTTTTTTGTTTTTTTTCAAGGAACAAATGAAAAATATGCATTTCCGGTTTTTTTCCTTGCAAAAACGCAAATGAAACTTGCGTTATCAATAATTTTTCTTTTTTCCTTTTGGGGGTAAACGCATTACAAAGTTGTGTTTTTAATGTTTTTTAGAAACGCAAATTTATCTTGCGTTTTTATGTGATACAAAGGGCCATTTCGAGCTGTGATATTTTGGGCCATTTTTCTTTAAATTGTGATAGGAAGGGCCATCACCCTAATGAGGTCTACCTGTAAACTTTGTGACCATCAATAGTTGGCACTTGGCATAAATGGTTCAGTGGAATGTTCATTTCTAAATATGCCAAGTTAAGTTGGTTAGATGGTTCAGTACCATAAACGTTGATAAGTTAAGGATTTGACTACTGTCTCGTTTGGTAAATTAAATATGAAATTTCCTGAATTTTTAAGTGTTAGTAGAATTTGGTCTTTTATCTAATTATTTCTACAGAAATC
Source organism: Anethum foeniculum (assembly GCA_003724115.2). Taxonomy (NCBI): domain Eukaryota; kingdom Viridiplantae; phylum Streptophyta; class Magnoliopsida; order Apiales; family Apiaceae; genus Anethum; species Anethum foeniculum. Next base: position 22,282 of record PHNY01287248.1, on the reverse strand, counting down.
TGAAAACTTTGGTAATTTTTAAAATGTAATTGATCTCTCTTGCACTCTAATACATTATATTTAGTCGAGTTTCAAATTCTTCCACTTCGATTCTATATACCTAATTCGAAACCCTGATACAGGTACTTATATTGTATTTTCCTATTTAAGCACTCGAACATATAACATACAGAAACCTTACCTTTAGCACCATTTGGTTCCTCCCATTTTGTCATGCGATTTCCATCGAATGCAGAAGTGACCTGAAATTGTTCGATAAGAGAAAAAAGAATTGTTATAAATATAAACCATATTAAAATTAAAAGAAAAAAACCGTGCTTTAAACGCAATTCGGAGGAAACTTACTTACAATTCCAAAAGGAAGCTCTTCACTACTAGCAAGAACCGTACCAGAACATAACCTGTTCAACTTCAAGAGTGGCCATGCCAGGGACTCTCTGGTAAATTTATCACTGCGGTTGACATTTTGGATCACATCATCGAGGGCGTGAAACACAACAGGCAAAGCCAAAGCAGTTTTGACAGGGTCAGCAGCCAAACATACATCAACTTTCCCGATTGCATCAGTTTCAGTCTTCAAACAAAGAGCATCAAACAATTCACCCAGACACGGCAATGTCTTACTTACAAAGTGTTTTGCATCACTGGAGGCCAAATCTATGGAAGTTCTTCTCTTTCTAAAAGGAGACTTTTTGATATTCGCCAAGATTCTTTTTATTACATTGAGGATTTCAACAGTCTTAGATTTGCTATAAGACTGATCAACCATGTGAAGAATGAGAGGATAAAATGCATTGTAAATCTTTGTAACATGCTCATCAATACATTCTCGAACTGGACAAGAAGAGGTGCTTAAAGAGCTAATCCCATTGGGACCAATTTCTGATCTTAGCAACCGCCATTCTTTGTCTCCACTTAGTCTCCCAGGTAATGAGATAAAAGAATCATCTTTTGAATACAAATCCTTCTCAAGTGCATCTGCTTCTTTATTGTCACGCTCTTCAAGTCCAGAACGATATTGAGATGTAAAATTCTTGCGACAATCACTTCTCACAACAGAGAGAAAGGAGGAAAGAGCAGGCTCGCTAGTTAGGTTTCGGCGATGTAGAACCTTACATGTGGAAACACCACCAATTCCAAATTCAAAACACAGTATCTAATTTTCCATGCATGATTGTAAAAATAGTTGACGAATTTGGCTTTAGATGGAAATGCGGAAAATCCATAATTACCTCATGCCACTTTCTTGTGTAGCGTTTAGTGACATCATAGGCTCCATCTCTTGCAATGGCGATTATATAGTTGAGATTTTTCTTCCAGCTTCAAGCAAATATAAAAAGCTTTTAGAGAAAAAGTCAAATGTCGAGTATCAAAAGTGAAATCAGATTGGCTGCAATATACCCCTTCTCATACAGTAATGGATTGTCATATATTCCCTCACACGGATCAAGATGCATCCATCTGTATTTAAAACAAAGCAAACAGCTAAGTGAGTGTCCACAGCATAAATATGTAGTAGCAATCTGGAGACAAGGTTCTACCTTCCCAGGGAAGGCAAGAGGCATTCTGTCCAAACATGATCAGTAAAATCCATGATCTGAAAGAGATGAAAGGGATATCATGTACAAGTACCAAAGTCCCATAACATTATAGCAGTTGGAAGGAAAACTACTCTTTAAAGGGATTTGTTTAGCATTTATCAGTGACCCAGGCAGTATGACTACACTGAAAACAAATACGTGGAAGAAGTTCTCTACTTCTTTCCAAGACTCCAACTAGTGAGTTAAACTATATGTAGCGGCCAAAATGTTGTCAGTAACTATTTTATTGCCAGGTGCCAAGATTATCTTTGACCTATCTCTTTGGCAGTAATATACATGCATGCAGAGCCGAACAAGCGACCGCGAGGTTAAAAACATTGAGATCTACCAAGTGATGCAGGACAGACTAAGAAAGATGAATATACGAACTAAAAACAATATAATCAATAAAATTGGGTGGATGAATCGCAGAACACCCACTACCCCAAGAATTTCCCAACCGCAAAAGGGAAAATTGGTAATAAATCGCAACGCAACCCGAGAAACTGAAATCAATATGTATAACACAAACACTGTATATTAATTAAATCAAAAACTTAATATGTGTGGAATACATAACTTATATAGGAAGAGAAAACCCTAGTAATATAATCTAATGGATTAAGGACCGTAACAACTAGGCTTTATTATAGATGAACCCCCATGATTAATAATTAACAAACTACTAGGCCCACAAATAAAACATAAACACAAATAATGTTAATTCTTCCTAAATTGAATACATATAAAACGATTGATAACATATACAAAAATTATTCACTTCTGTTCTCCGCCATGCTTACTTTAATATACAAGCTTACCCCGTGATGCAGTGTTGTGTTAGATTTATATTTTTCATTTGCATTATATTTATTGATGAGGAACGAGAATAAAGAATTAATATATACGTTATTAATTAGTTTATATTTATTCAGTTTAAAGATAAATAATGTATTTATCTGTATGTGTTATATGTGGGGCTAGAAGTATATTAATTAAGTATTTAATTTATAATAAAGCCCAATTGTTAATGGGCCTTAGTCCATTAAGTTACTTTATTAGGGTTTCTAATCCCTATATAAGCATTGTAATCCCCACATTATTACTTAAGCTTTGATTATACAATTTTCTTGGGAATAATATTGATTATTTATTCTTGGGATTCGTATAATTCATTGCTTTTTGATAAATCTTTGTGTGATTATTGCTTTTCAATTTCTTGTCCTACATCATTTATAATGTTATATAGGCCAACACCCAATCCCCATAAGTCCATATTTGCCAAATAAGTTAATATGTACCAGTATCCTTGCTTCTTAGCTTAGTGCCCACCACTAAGAGGGCTTTCATCTTCTAATAAAAAGCAATAGACTCCTCATTAGATAACAAAAACACAAAACTACAAATACACTGACATTAACATAATGAAATAAGATAATTAAAATGTTGATTAACTATATTATACTCCCTGTCATTTCCTCAACTTTAGAAGTGAAGAATAAACATCTCAAATCTCAATGTAGGACATGCATGATAGTTCGACCAGGAACAATTAGTGAAATAAAACCGAGGAAGCAAATAGTAAATATCATTTATACAATGAAGCATATTAGAATAAAGAAGAGAATGAAGATTGTTATGCATGTCCTTTTAGCATCTTTAAGCATAGGCTAAGAATCATCAACATCCTTTTCCATGATTTTCACATCATCAACTTGTACCTCCACATATTAGAAAATCTGATACATCATATTGAGTGTATCAATTTAAAGAGGAGAAGCAAGCCCATTTTTTCAGCCTACCATCCACAATATTATAAACAAAGTTGTCACTTTAATTTCTTCCACGATATAGTTCATAGAACATGCTTACATAATAAGGCCTCATCATCGCACTTGGCTTCTTAGTTGAGTTACTAGCAGCTGTTGGCTGTCCACACATGTAGGTTGTCTCATTTTAATGCATAAATCTTTCCTAACTTTATACATCTTGGCCTTTTTACAGTTGTCATACAATTTTTCAAGTTCCTATTCTAATTCTCTGTATCTATCAATTGTGACCATTCTCTGTATCTATCAATTGAGGCCCTGTAACTGAAATCGTGTAAATAAGATTCTTTAAAGATATCCTAGGAGTACGAAATAAACCATCAAGTTGCAATATTTGAACTTTGAGTAGTAAACAATCTATACAAAATAATATTTTGTTTCCTCTGTAGGTTTGTGGAGTTGTCTTAGTTGACTGGGGGTGATACAAACAGATTTGATTTGGCTGGAAAAGACGTCTGAGTTAATGATGTGATACCTATTTGTGTAGGGGAAGTTCAAGGAGACAATTCGCAAATAAATCTTCAGGTTTATCAAATATTTCACCATATCATAATATTCATGATCTGATAAATGTACGATTTTACATCTCCTAATATAGAAGTAAAGCCTTGTCGTAGATAATAAGACACTAAATATATAGATTTGTGATTGAATAACTATTACCATATATATGAATTGCTACTTATTTATTACCATGTAACTATATTCTATAATATTTCTAATTATATAAATTACCCTTGCATGTAATTATATTTTTACCCGCTCGACATCACTCATATTAATATTGGCCTCTGAGAAAGTATTGGTCAATATATGACCATTTCCGATATACTCCCTCTGTCCCACCCAATTCTTTACATTGGGGTTGGGCATGGAGGTTACAAAAAAGTATAAATTAGTAGTGAAAAGTAAGAAAAGTGAGTAAAGTGGTGGGACTGATCAATATTTAATGTATAAAGGGGGTATAGTGGTGGATGAGATTAATTTATATATTATAAAACTTTACTATTTTAGGAAACTTTTGAAGTGTAAAGAAATGAGAGGGACATCCCAAAATGGAAACTGTAAGAAATGAAAGGGACGGAGGGAGTATCTCCTTACAAACAAATTGAAATTATTAAGGTATTTCTATTTTATTTGAAACCAAGGGAGTTGTAATGCTCTACAAGATACTTTATCCGGCTCTCCTTGTCAATTGTTCATCCGCCTCTTCACTTCTCTCCCACATCTTTCTATATGCCTGACATCACAAACGACAATATTTGGCACATCATCATGCATCCCCCAAAAGAGTATGCATGATGTATGAGTTGGGTAATGCGAAACATACATGTTTTTGGTCAATCTTGGTTCATCCTTCGCTATATTTTCAAGGAAAAGTTAAGAAATAATATAGAATTGCTCAATGCTTAGTACACAGAACAATTCTAAGGTTTTTTATTGGTCCTAAAAAACGGAAGGGACAATGGCACATATTTGAATTGTTTTTCCAATGAGAGAAACTTGTGGAAATGATCTTTTGCAGAAGTTTAAATACATATGCACCAATGAAAGTCATCCACTGAGATGGAACCCCTGGCCTCTTTTCACTGGGAAACTAAATGGTTAGAGCTACTGAGCTAGGTGTTTGGATATTATAAACTATTGCTCATATTGATTTAGAAATGAGCTTGAGCTTTATTTCTGAGCTCAAAAGTATAAACAAGACAAACTCAAAAAATAAAATAAAACGGGCTATTTTCAAGCTCAAAACTATAAATGAGCTGAACTCGAATAAATAAAAAGTCCTGCCAATTTGCTACTAATGCTTGTTCACAATTTGATAAGTGACTCGTTAATTAACAGATTCATGCATCTAGCAAGCTATTAAATATAAAATCAAATAATAAACTTTCGTTAAATCAAACTTGCTTTTATGCTCACAAACATCAACAATCAAACCTGTATCGACCTGAACTCTTTAAACTAGATACTTTCGAACCAAACATCACAGCAATTTCACATTTGAATCGATCCTAGAACCGAACTCAAAGATTATAATGTCTCAATGAAAGGAGCTAAAATTTACTAGCATTTAGAATCGACTCGATTCATGTACAAACCTATTTATTAACAAAAGAACAGGGGTAGCGTCTAGGCAGCCAAAGAATAATGAGCAACTTACCAGACGAGAATCGTAACCAAAAGCTCGACAATAGAGTGTAAAGCAATTGGCCCACTCTCCACATCGGCCCTTTCTTGTTTCCAGCAGCTGCATAGGAAAGATAAAACGACATTTGAAACATGAGCATTCACAACCAAAAAGATATAGGATAGTACCTTCAAAGGATCATTATAACGCGGGAAACGAGTGATTCTCGAGCAAGTCCTGCATCTGGAACAGTTCAAACAGTAACATGTAAAGATTAGGAAAAGAGGGTTTCATTCTGTAGAAAGTGTGCCAACTGCCAAGCATCTAGCCCTACTACATTGAACATGAGACTATTTACAATATTCACAAAGAAAAGAAAATTTGAGGGCTGCAAGTGAAAGAAAATATAGGAAATTAAGCTGTTTGTTTATTTCCCATTTTCTGATCAGAAAATGATAAACATTTGCTTCTTTTATTCAGATAGTTGACAGATTGAAAAATGACAAACTCTATAAAAATGAAATGCTTTTATACTTAATGATATGAGTATATGTTATAACTATAGAAATTTTAAACAACTGAAGTTATACTATTTCATGGGCCAGTTCACTAAATTCAGGACAAGGAAGTAAGTTTCTATTCTGAAATTCACCACTTGCTTCTCTGAAAAAAGCGTAACAGTCCGATTCACACTGCTACACAGGATACAAGTCCTGATGCCATTTGCATAATTGGAATGTTCTTTTCTACGTGAAGAGTAAATCCAAATGAATATTGGTAAAACAGAAGTGCTTATACGTTGCAATTTTAGCCAGACATACTAGCATTAAGAGAGTTCTTAACTGCTGTTAAATTATTGAGCAAGAGGAGAGAGCTATCCGCTAGGCTAAGCCTTTTTAAAAATACTTAACTAGTGTTGACATGTGGTTGAGGAAATCTTATTTTTTATGTGAGCATTTTCCCGCATCAAATACCTTGCATTGCATATCTAGTATACAGTAACTAAGCCGACATTATCTGTTGCGGATGAAACATTGCTTGTTGTGTTTCATCCCAGTTTTAGTAATAAAATTTCAAAGTACAATTTGTCTTTGTTTCACTATTTCAGTTGAAAACAGTCTTAACATTCTTGTTGCTTCTTTCAAGTTTTTTCTTAGATCTTCTGTCTAGTTATGGGTAAGACACATAATATATATTTAGTAAAAAGCTAAGCAGTGGTTCATCTGTTCATTTGGTCAATTTTTGGTCCTATTGGGTGCATTTATAAGAATTTAAACTCTATGACCATATTTGTAATGAATGTTATCGGGTTTTTTCAATAGTAGTTTGAATTTGAATTTGAACTTTAAAAGAACAAAACCCTGTATTTCGAAGTAACAAATACTACTTATTAGCCCTCAGGTATTACCTATAAACTTCAACTCTGGAAGCTCCGAAACGAGTTTCTGAAGGATCTGGAACCCCCATGCCATGACTCACAGTTTCATTCCCACAACTATCACAATCAGGTGCATGTACCCACCTAAGATGAAAAAAACAGAGAAACTTGATTCAGAGAATTAGGCTTTGCGAATTTGAGGTTCTGTCACAATAACGATACGACAAAAAGAACTAGCTAAAGCCACGAAACCGCTCACACTGACATTAACCAACCCACACACATACACCCACCTAACCACCAACACACACATATGTGCTATTACACTCCACATAAAAATCCAAGGTCATTCCGAATTCCAAACAACCTGTTTTGTACAAGAACGCACACAACATTCAAACGCATGTCATTCACAGCACTCTGTGATAGTCTAATCTACATTCTACAGATTGTGGAACTAATACTTTTTCATAGAAATGCTAAAGTTTTTACATTTTCTACAGAAAAACTTAACATTTATTAATACAAGTTTCTTGGGAAGTACAAGAGAAACACTGAAAAGGAATAGCTAGAAGTCTAAAACAGTTATGCATCTTTCTCACACACACACACACAATAAGAGAAACAAAATCTAGGTTGGAAAACAAGAATTAAACCATTGCAAGAGATACCAAATGACATGCTACCTTTCGAAATTGCAGCAGACCTAGGAAAAAAATATTTTTTAGACATTATAAAGTTTTATTTTTCAAACGATATTGTTCATTCAGGATTCAGATTTCTAATTCATTCAAATTATTCAGATATTTTAATCATTCAGATATTTTTTTATTCGGATTTTCCAAATCACCCCTTACTGTCCTCTATTATCTAACTCTCAAACTTTTTCCAACTACAATATCTAAAATTCAAATAGGAACTCTTTTTACAACTACAATATCTAAAATTCAAATAGGAACTCAAAGATCTGGTTACCAAGTCTAACCTAAATTAGTAAGATTGGAACCATTCTCTCAAGAAAATTAAAGAATATACCAAAGAATTCAAGAAAAAGGAAACATACCTAAATGATGTTTTAAACCAGAATAGCAACTGAAGCAAGAAAGCATAATCTTGATCACTCTTTGACGGTGTGAAATTTCCTACCTATGCAGTATGTACATAGTTGTGCAGAGTATCAGAATGGCCAAAAAGAATAAAATAACTATAATCCAAATATAATTAAACCATATAAAAGTGTCTACCTAAAAAAGACATAAAAGATTCAACATAATGATAACATTGCAGCAAGAAACAGAAAAAAATAAAGAAAAATGAGAACATCCAAACTTAAAATTGAGGCTGTAAGAAATAGATAAAGGATTCAGGTATATTTCAAGAAGGTGTACACATAGCCTTGTCGGAATAGCAAACCATATAAATTAGGAAATAAACGATATCGCATTCATGAGAAAATATGTAGATAAGAAACCATTAGCAGAACTGTTCATACACAAGCACTAAAACCTCCCACAAGAAACAGGATTCCTAATCTCATAATAGATGTCACTAAGTTGGAGGTCGTGTACTGGCTCGATAATAGACCATAATTATTACCTCTTGTGGAAAAATAGCAAACATTACTCGTATAAACATTTTAATCCCTCGCATTCAATCTAAAAGTATTCCTCTGGCGGTAAATAATGAGGGCTCCATGTATGTTTTCTTTCTATATCTATGTCCAGCTAAAAAGCTCTTAGAAAATGTCATTTTCCACTAGTAAAAAATGTTTAAAACAATACCAGTTCATAATATAATAGCAAGCTCATCAAAAGAGTACATGTTAAATCCAATTTCGAGATATATCGCCTCAAAAATAAAAATACTTTTTCTACATATATAATTTTCATTTATTGATAGTATTTATAAACACCTAGTATAAACAACATTTTTCCCAAACAAAATTCCAACCTTGGCCAAAGCAACCGCTGCTTTTTCCTCCAGTGTTTCCACAGGCACCGATTTCCGTGCCACATCCTGCCGATGCGGGTCTTCGTACTACACCAAAATTTGTTAGTTTCAGATATTTCCGCTAAAAGCAAAATAACAAATATAAAGATTGAAATCAAGAAATGTTCAAAGACAGAACAAAATTTTCTTATGCTAATGTTCTAATTATATTACAAAAACCTCAACCTATTTACAAGATGATTTAAGCAAGTCTAATAGTACACAGTATTTATCCCGAGTCTCTACTTATTTAACAAATATTGCCAACATATTTTTCAACACAAAAGCTCAGATAGGTTGGGGAGAATGAAATTGATCCAAAACTTGTCCGACTATAAAAGAGATAACATGGAGGTAGAAGGGAACTTTGAAAAAATGAGGGAGTGCACTTTTTTATGATGAGATCAGAGAACAAAATGAGTAGAAATGAAAAC
>PHNY01287200.1:1405-30883 GCA_003724115.2 Anethum foeniculum | reverse complement strand
TGTCTCTTATAATAATATAATGTTTGTATTTGGCGTGGGGGGGGGGGGTGTTTACTATTGATCATATTTTGCTCTAATGCTCAATTGATTTTTGTGTCTAATCTCTTCTGTCTTAGGTGGATACTACTTTGGAAAGATCAAATTTCCTCCAGAATATCCATTTAAACCTCCTGGAATCAGGTATTTCATTATTTAACGTTATTACATGAGTCTATGGTTGCATCAAGCACATGTTATCTGTGGCGGTAATTTTAGATTGCCAGCGACAGATGACTTGAAGGTCATAGATGATTGGATTTAGTTGTAACACGAGGTTCTTACTTAATTGTACTCTTGTGATTATTTGAACAAAATGTATCTTACATGATTATTGAATTATTGTGCCGTGTGGCATATATGTTAGTTACATGTTTAAAATGAATAGAATGAAGTATAAGAAGCATTTTGTTAATTGTTGATTACTTTAATCTTCAGAAATTTATGTTTTCGAGTAAAAGATCTAAAATATTTAGTTCTTCCTTCAAAATAATGTGAAAGAAATAAGCTTTAGAGGGCTGCTAAATTCCAATGTCATAAAACAATTTGTACGCATCATCAAGAGATAGAACAATTTGCTCCCTTTTTTTACTAATTACATTGTTGACAGAATCACTGCTTGAGTAGGAGATTCGACTTACGTTTGATGTAGGACAATGATGAAAAGAAAAGAAAATAGGCGGGGAACTGGGGAAGGGGAGCAACAAAGGAAAAATCTATCTCCTTTTCTTAGAAAATCAGAAAACACAAGCAAATCTCAGATCTATTCTAAAATATATAGCAATTTATAAAGTCAGTGCCGTCAAATAATAATGTTACAAGTTATAACAATTTGAATACTTGTAACCTTGTTTGGACTAAAACCTTCCTGTATGTATTCTTATCCGACCTCTATCTAAAATTAGTTTCCAAGTATTGATCATTCTTTTTGTCATTCACTTGGATTTCTATCCTTGTTTTCTTGTAGTATGACAACTCCTAATGGGCGGTTTAAGACGCAGACGAAAATTTGCCTATCAATGAGTGACTGTAAGTCTACATAAACTGGATACACGATTACTTGTGTGTTGTGTACCAGATACTTATGTTGAATATAGACTTTATGAGATTGTGTTGTCATTTAAATTGAGAATTAATTAGCTTCTCTGTGCCATTTGTAGTTCATCCAGAAAGCTGGAATCCAATGTGGTCTGTTTCAAGGTGAAATATGTATCTTAAGAGGACGCTCCTTTTTTTCTCTTTTAAGTTTGAATTTCCTTTTCAATGTTTTGATGATGTACTCGACTACTGCTAATTTTTGTTTTCCCTAAATGCAGCATACTCACTGGACTGCTCTCTTTCATGGTAAGTCTTTACTCTTCTACAATGTCACATAAGTGTGACTTCATCCAGTTTTATTCTTTGATACTTTGATGTCATTATCTTACACTTTTAAGGCAGAAACTAATGTACTTGAATCAGTGGTGGACCTAGACATGAAAGTCAAGGTGGGCCAAATTTTCAAAGGATAAAAATTTGAGAAAAGAAAGGTCTGATTCTAGGCAAAACATTTAAAAAACAAAAACAGCAAGAAACAAACTAGACAAGAGTGTCAAACCATGGTTGTTTGCATAGAAATGAAGACAGAAAACAAGCATGGCAGCGATTCTATATTGTAAAATAGCCGTAATTTATCACATATAACCCAAGTCTTATGGTGGGTCGAGACATACCCTCGGCCCAAACTAGGTCCGCCACTGACTTGAATCCCAGAAACTTGATGTATTTGTAAAAGCTCAAGTTCACTTCTCCTTAAAGTGCTTATTGTCTGCATATCTTCACCATGTATCTCATATGAGTAGCCTTATGTATCCGAAATCCATTTGAATGTGTAATCTAAATCAATATTCTTGTTAAATGCTGTATTTTTGGGGTTGTCTTGCGTCTCAAAAGTTGTGTAGCATGCAAATTTACTTTTGTTGGTTTTACTGTGCAGATGGACAACAGTCCTACAACCGGTAGTGTGACAACTACTGTTGCAGAGAAGCAACGCCTTGCGAAGTCCTCTCTTGCATTCAACTGTAAGAAGTGAGTACACACTGAATTGTTTCTTGTAGTATTTTTTCCACTGAAAGATAGCATCATAGGACAATGCATTTGTTAGACACTTCTATACAGCATTATCTTACCAATGCCATTGTCATCTCATTGGGACTGCAATACTTAATTGAAATATATCTAGGTTGCCAATTGTCTATAATATATGTCATTTACTTGAAATAAACCAAGACTTAGATCCTTACGTTAATAACGTATTCTGGCATACTCACACTGATCATCCAAATTACACCCTGGTTTCATTTTTGAAGTAAAAGAAGGCTAATAATTATAATAGTGCTTTCAGTTAGGCAGAAGGTCTGCAATGCAATGCAAAGTGAATGAATAGATCTGTAATCCAGTAAATTATTTTTATTAAATTTCAGTTGTCAGTGTTCCTGGCGATCATTTTAGCTTTATTGGATATTATCTGACTTGTACTTTTGCCCATAGCATAAAGTTCAGAAACTTGTTCCCGGAATTTGTGGAGAAATATGAAGGACAACAGCTCTCTGAAAAGGCTGTTCCTGAGCAGAAGCGAGCCGAGCAAGCTTCAGAGGAAGCGAGACCTTTGTTGGAACAGATAGGCAATTCAAAAGGAGAAGTGAATAAACCAGAACCTCAGAGAGACATAAAAAACGTTCGGAGGCAATCCTTTCCAACATGGGTGCTGGTGTTGCTGGTCTCCATTTTCGGCATTGTAATATCATTGCCTCTGCTTCAACTGTGATGATCCCTTCTACATGTAGTGGAGATTTGAGAAATTTCCTAGTAATTATCATGAAACACATGTATAAGATGGTGATATTCCGTGTCTTGTTGTGATTCTCCTCTAATTCGAGTATTGCCAGTTTGTATCTGTCAACATCAGAATATTACATGCATTTGACTTTTGTGATAAGTGTTCAGGGGGGCATGCGTCTCAATTATTCCGAGTTCATTAATGTCTTGGTAAATTAATATTTGATTAAACCAAGAAAACTAAGGGGCTTTTCGATCAGAACAGAGTTGCAAAAGAGATTGCGGTACAACACTAAAGGTGAACCTTGTAAATATCATAAAAGTATTTCAGTTTGATTGGGTACAAAAGACATCATCAATGACTGTGATGCTGGGTTTTCCCATGCATCCCAGCGAGTTTAAAATAAATTATAAAATGTTACTGATTGTGTTGAGGATCTGTTTTACATAAAAGAATATATATGTCATATATAACTACATTTTTACAGTAATTTGCGAATGTTGTATTATGTATACATATGTTTGGAGTAAAGGATGCTAGAAGTGACTGCTTGTTTAACAACAATGGGAGGAAGGACAACTTAAAAACCTAGCTATTCCTGCTCAGTAGTCTGCTTAATGACCTGTATAGTGCAACTCTGGGGGTCACAGGAGACTTCTGATCTTCTTCTGCAGTCTGTAAAACAGTTATATCTATTGCTAAATGGCCATCATTTATTACACCCGAAGAAGAGGGATCGGAGGAAGATGCATTTGGTGGTTGCGGTGAAACCCCAGCATCAACAGCAGCTACCTCCAAGTCATCGGGGGACATCGTAACAACGTTTCTACAAAGGGGACAAGTAGAATGAGAATGAAACCAGATGTCAATGCATTGCATGTGAAAGCCGTGATTGCACTTGGGTAAAAATCTGGCCTTCTCTCCTTCTGTTACTTGAGAGAGACAAACGGAGCATTCCAAACCTACTTGAGCTTCTGCTGAAGAGAATTGTATCACTTTGATGGATCTGAGAATCGAGGGATCAAGACCCTGACGCTGTTGTAGAGTTGGTAAATCTGAGCTTGTGGAGTGTCTGGTTGTGTGATTGTTCCAGAAGTGGTGTCTTATGGTGTAAAGGCGAAAAATGATTACAAGTAATACTAGTATAAACAGGAGCATTATAACTACTATAATGATTACCCCTGATAGCTGAATCGCCGTGGATTCATCTAGTTTACCAGTTGCCGTTACTGAATTGCTCATTTCTTGGTAAGGATTTATATATGTTGGTTTTCGAATGCTGCCTGATCAGAAAAATATTAGGATATAGTACTGAATATTAGAAAGATAAGCTAACTCTCTCTATTTAGCAATTTGGAGAAAATGAAGAATTTGAGAATGAATTGAAAGAGAGGTGGAACTTGTGAATAAGTAATAGAGAGAAGAGCAGGCATGGAAGACGGGACGAAATGGAGGGATAATTTACAATAAGAGTCAAAGCAATAGAAAGAGTCAGGAGAGGTGCCTCTGTAACAGTATAACTGGCGGCTCCTTTTTTTTTTTTTTTTCTATTTGGGGACAGAAAGAAGAAGAGTGGAGAGTTGAAAGACTATAACAACTTGTAGTTTGGTCCCATTGGAATTAATACAGCAGTACTAGTACTAGTAGTAGGGTCTTGTCCAGTTGATTTTTCTGTCTGACTGTTTCATTTTCTGATGACGGATGACGCGCCTGACGTTAGTTTTACTTCTACCAGGGGCTTGCTATGAAAATGACTTCCGAAGATGTTGAATGTTGGGCTATAAGCTAAACGCCTAAACCTTACATTTAACCAGAGATGAACAAAAAGCGTGGACCCGAAAATCTGGCCCGGCCCGATCTGGTCAAAACCTGGCTAAGCCCGGCCTTCAAAACCCGGTTAAGCCCGGCCCGCTTAAAGCCCGGGCTTAGCCCGGTCTTTTGAAAAGCCCGGGCCTTGGCCCGGCCCGGGTAAAAGCCCGATTTGAGCCCGGTAAAACCCGATAGGCCCGGGCTTTTCAAAAGACCGGGCTTTGGCCCGGCTCGGGTAAAAGCCCGATTTGAGCCCGGTAAAACCCGATTTTTATTATATACTTACGGATATATGTATGCATATTTATACTTAATATAAATAAAAAATTCTTGAAACACATATATACCTACATGTTCATTGCTGAAAGTATTAATTTATATATTTAACATGAAGTAAATGTATATTAAGTACATAAATAATCATTTAATTTACCATTAAACCAATAGTCGATGAACAATTAACAATATACATGTTGGTGGATCATTAATCATATAATATATACGTATTTTTATATTTAATTTATACTAATGGTAATTTGTAAAACTTATCGAATTCGAATTAAGTTGTCGGTCTAGTTTGGGTTCGAAAAAAGTCGGCTCGGTTTGGTTTGGGCCCGGAAAAAAGCCCGGCCCGGCCCGGCCCGGCTCGGTTTGGGCCCGAAAAAAAGCCCGACGCGGCCCGCCTCGAGGGCCTAAAAAGGCCTAGATATTTTCCGAAAGCCCGGCCCGGTCAAAGTCAAAGCCCGGCCCGGTCCTTGACCAAAAAGCCCAGGCTTTTCAGGGCCAGGTCAAAGCGCCTTTTGTGCATCTCTACATTGAACACATGTCTCTTGTATGATGTATCTTTTCCTAGATCATAAATTCATAGAACTTACTTGGAGAGCATCACTAATGCGGTATAACCTTGACCAAGTTATCTAGGTGGGTGATGGACAATACGTGAAAATTGTAGTACTTAAATCCACAATTTCCCTTGGTGGCTGTTTGAGAACTTGAATTTTATTTAAAATTCTGAATTTGATCAAATAACATGTTTGAATAATGAAAGAATTTGGATTTGGATTTCATTTGAAATTCAAGGGATTCAAATTTTAGTAGAAATATGAGAATTTGAAATGACAACTCAAATCAAGTCATTTGAAATCCATCATTTCAAATGAAATGCATGTTTTCAAACAAGATATTAACAAAATTTAGATAACTAAATTTCACAAATTAAATTTTGCTAAACCAGTATCCTTTTAGGTATCAATTATACATAACTAGTAATACTATTGGAGCATATACAATTCTTCTTGAATAAAATTTTAAATACTCATTAGAACCTATCAATTTAGTCAACCAATTTAGTTATTAATCTTGGAGATGCTCTAATGCCGAATGCAATGATCGATCGTAAATGATGTGAAGAACGGTCTTTTACATTGAATAGACTAAGAATGTGAAGTTACATAGGATAGACCATTGTAAATGATGGTCGATCGTATACATATAATTTCATCATTTTTAAAATCTTTCTACCTGTAATGATACTATTATTTTGTATTTCTGTTACAGTTCTCTCGTTCTGATCTTGTGCCTTTTAAGATTAAGCTGTAATTTTATATTCATATTAATTTAACATTTTGTGCTCTCTTTTATAGATTATAACTCATACTGCTATGTGTGTTTGTTTATCGTTAATCATTTACTTACTATTTGCATCTTAAACTGGTATAATTGTTGAAGAGGCATGCATTAAGGAGTCTGACACTGGTTTGGCTGCACCCTAGGGGCAGAGACATAAAAAATGTTCAGAGTGTCAGTTAGTAATAGTAATAGTACTGTATTAGCATGTATAGTAGTATTGGTATGTGCAGAATAGTAAGTGAGGGTAATAAGGGTACTTATGTCTTTTACCTAAGAATTAGTTACTATTGTGTGATGTCTATAAATACTTGTACTGCTGGTGTGTTCAGTTGTTGAATATCAGATATTGGAATCATTTTCACAAATCTCTTTCTCTCTCTATAACTACTTTCTCTCTCTAGGGTTTCTAGCTTTAATCTCTCTCTAAGCTCTATTCGATCTCTTTCTCTGCTGATTCTCTTTGTTTCTCTCCTAAACTCTCTCTGATTCTCTCTATCTTCTCTATTACTAGTTGTTAAACTTACATTCCTGCACTTATAAACCATAAAATACCAAAAACATATTCAAAATCACTAAAAACACAAGTAAACCATGACAAATTGATATCAGAACTCAAAATTTAGGTCAACTACTGCTTCAAACTTGTTGTGCACTCCAATCCGAGCAGATCGAGCTTAGATTCACAGTAATCGCAGCTCAAAGTTCAGAACTCTAATTTTTCACTTAATCAAGTGTTATCTCAATCTCTACTAGTAGATATGTTCTTATTATGTGGAATTTAGTGTTTGTTGGTGTATTTCTGATAAATCAGTTGTGTTTAGACCTAATTAGTGTTAGTACTGTTGTTATTAAAGAAAAACACAAAAACATTAGGTTAAATTTGTGTCCTGGAGCTTACTGTTGTTACTTGCTCTGTTTTGGTGTGAATTGGATATATTGTTTGAATTGTTGAGTGATTGAAGTTGAGAACTGTTAGAAGGCTTGAGTAAACTCTGTGGAATTGAAGAATTGCGTATTGTTGTGTTAGACAATAGAATTGCTGAATAGTTGTAGTGAAGAAAAGTGTGCATATCAGGTGTTTGTTGAAAGTCTGTACAGAGAATTCATAAGTGTTAAATTGAAAACTTGAAGGATGACTTATAACAGTAGAAGTGGAATACTAGCTGAAACTTCTCAGCAAGGCACACTAAGATCAGTTCAACCTGAGGGTTTTGGTACTAAGGAAAGTTCTGATGAGAGGATTGATAAACCATAAGTAGCAATTGAGATGTTGGTGACAAGTATGCAAGGAGTTATGAATCTGAAACCTAAAAAACTGGAATTGTCATCAGATGATGAGGAAGAGACTACAGTTATTGTCAAAAACAAAGGTGTATTCAGAAATCCAACTCATGCTGCCTGGGAAAGACAAAAGTTAGAGCAACAACAGGATTTGAAAATTGAGGAAGAAGAATATGAGGAGTTAAGTGGAAGATATGACAGGAAGGAGCATGACAGGAAGGAATTTTAGAGCTTGAAGCATCTCAAATTGAGTTTTCCTGTCTATAAAGAAGGCAATGATAGTGTGGAATTGTTGAGAGATTGTGAAGAGTATTTCACAATTTTTGAAATAAGTGACAGGAGAAGATAAACAATTGTAGCTATGCATCTGACAGGAACTCCTAGGTCCTGGTATAAATCCTTCATGATTAGAAGAGGAAATGCCACCTGGAATCATTTCAATAAGGCTTTCCTAGCCAGGTTTGGTGAAGTTGATACAGAGCTGGTTTTTGATAAGTTCAAGAAACTGCAACAAACCTCTACAGTGGAAGCCTATTTTGATGAATTTGAAAAATGTAGATGACAGATATTACTTAAGATTCCAAGTCTCACTGCTGAATATTTTTTGAAAAACTTTGTTGGAGGACTTCAAGGAGACATCAGGGGTATGTTGAGATTGCTGAACCTACTACATTGGAACAGGCTTTGAAGTTAGCTAGGTTCTATGAACAGACCTTGAGTACTCAGCCAAGGAAGAATTCAAATTATAATAGCTCCTATAAGGCTAATAGTACTGTGGGAAATACATCAAAACTCTCTTCATCCAAACTCTCTTCTAGAGGCAATATGGTAACTAACAACAGCAATGATAATTCTATTCTGGTGTCTAACAAAACTATAGAAGTTATTAATAGTAAACCCAGGCCACTTACCTATTCTCAAAGAGAAGAAAGAAGGCAGAAGGGTCTTTGCTTCTACTGTAAGGAGAAATTTGCTCAAGGACATGAATGCAAGAAGCCACAAAACTTTTTGATGGTGGTTGAAGATTAAGTAATAGCTGAGTATGAAGGGGAACCAAAATTTGATGAAGAACCAGGAGAAGAAAACGTTGACTGGCAAGAGCAGAAGATAATTCTGGAAACCTTGAGTATGGAAGGCAGCAATAACCAACCTCTGTAGTTTAAAGGTGTTGTTAAAGGGAAAGAAATTGATATTTTAATTGATGGTGGAAGTTCCAAAAATATAATCCATTTTCAAGTCTGTCAAGACTTGAACATTGAAACTCAATCTCATGAGTTAGTTCAGATACAGTTGGCTACTGGTGATATTATCACTAGTCAATTGCAATGTCCACATCTGCAATGGACTTGGAAGAGAATAGAGTTTAATACTACAGCTCAGGTGGTGGATCTTAAAGGCTGACAGATGATACTAGGAGTGGAATGGCTTTCCCAGTTGGGTGATTTTAGCTACAACTACCAAGATCATACAATGCAGTTCCAATGACAAGGAAAAACTGTGAAACTTACTGCTGACATGTGGCCAGAAGCAAGATTGAGTTCTCAGCTATCTGTAGTGACTTCATTATGGATGGAGCAGATTAGTAACAGCTATGAAGGGGATTCTCTACTGCAAGACTTGATCACTGAATATACTATTAGTAAGGGAGGGCCACGAGAGTATTATATGAGACAAAGACTGCTATAATATAGGGGTAAGTTGGTGATTGGAAGTCAGTCTGACTTGAGGAAGCAGATCTTTGAAGAGCTTCATGGAAATAGTATTAGTGGTCATTCTGGAAGGCAAGCCACTCTTAAAAGAATAAGGAGTTATTTTTATTGGCCTACTACTAACCAGAATGTGGGTCAATGGGTGAGAGAATGCTCCATCTGTCAGCAGATTAAGGGAGAGACTGTCAAGAGTCCATGGTTATTGCAACCCTTGTGCATTCCTCAGGAACCTTGGAGGGATATAACTATGGATTTCATCACTAGCCTGCCAAAATCAAAGGGGTATAAGGTTATTTGGGTTATTGTTGATAGGTTCAGCAGAAATAACCATTTTATAGCTTTATCTCACCCTATATCAGCTAAGAGCTTGGCTACAATATTCTTTGAGCAAGTTTACAGGCTTCATGGTTTACCTGAATCCATTGTGAGTGATAGAGATGGCTTATTTCTTAGTGAGTTTCGGCAGACCCTTTTCAAATTATCAGGAACAAGATTACACTTAAGTACTGCCTATCATCCTTAGTCAGATGGTAGTACTGAAAGAGTGAACCAATGCTTGGAGTAGTATTTGAGAGGAATGACCAGTCAAAACCCAAAAGAATGGGCATCTTGGTTAGCTCCAGCAGAGTGGTGGTACAATACCACTTATCATACCACCCTCAACACTACTCCATATCATATTGTGTATGGAAGAAAACCAAGACATTTAGCTTGGCAAACCAGGGAACACACTAATTTGAACAGTCTAGAGGAATTCCTGAGTGCTAAGCAAATGCAGTTGAGCAGTTTGAAGGACTTGTTGGAAACAGCTCAGAGTAGGATGAAGTATTTTGCTGATGCAAAAAGATCTGAGGGGTCTTTTCAGGTAGGAGATTGAGTTTACTTGAAACTTCAGCCCTATAGACAAGTTACAGTAGCTATAAGGAAGAATTTGAAATTGGCTGCTAAGTACTTTGGGTCTTATGAGATTCTGGAAAAAGTTGGACCTGTTGCTTACAAATTGGCTTTACCAACTACTTCTAGAGTTCATCCTGTGTTTCATGTCTCTCAATTGAAGAAAGTTGTGGGTCAGCAGAAGGTAATACAGCAGTTGCCTCAGGTGCCAGTACAAGGAGTTTTTGAATTAGCTCCCTTGAGACAGTTATATACTAGGCAAATTCGAAGGGATGCTAAGGTGGTTTATCAGCTGCTTATCCAGTGGAAGGGATGCAGTGTGGATGAGGCAACTTCGAAAGATGAAGATTTGATCAAGGTCAATTTTCCAGCTTTTGGTCAACCCTGAGGTCATGGTTGGATTTCAAGGGGGAGGGGTTGTCATGACTGTTAGTAATAGTAATAGTACTGTATTAGCATGTGTAGTAGTACTGGTATGTGCAGAATAGTAAGTGAGGGTAGTAAGGGTAGTTATGTCTTTTACCTAAGAATTAGTTACTATTGTGTAATGTCTATAAATACTTGTACTGTTAGTGTGTTCAGTTGTTGAATATCAGATATTGGAATCATTTCCACAAATCTCTTTCTCTCTTTATAACTACTTTCTCTCTCTAGGGTTTCTAGCTCTAATCTCTCTCTAAGCTCTATTCTATCTCTTTCTCTGCTGATTTTCTCTGTTTCTCTCCTAAACTCTCTCTGATTCTCTATATCTTCTCTATTACTAGCTGTTAAACTTACATCCCTGCACTTATAAACAAGAAAATACCAAAAACATACACAAAATCACTAAAAACACAAGTAAACCATGACAAAGAGGCAATCCATTCCAACTGGTGTTGCTGGTTACCATTTTTGGCATTGTGATATCATTGTCTGCTTCAAACGTGATAACCCTATACAAATAAAATGGTGATATTTTGTGTCTTGTTGTGATTCTCCTCTTATTCGAGCATTGCCGGTTTCTTTTGTCAATGTCAGAATATTACATGCACTTGAGATTTGCCATAATCGTTCAACTTGGTGTGCATTTCTATCCATGTTACTGTATATGTAGCAATTGACCCTAGCAATTGACCCCTTGTGAGTTCATCAGCTTCTTGGTTCATAATGTGGATTAAAATAAGAAAACTAAGGGGTTGTTTCGATCATAGGATATCAAACCACTTGTTGGGAATGCAAATGAGATTTCAGTACAACACCAAAGGTGAACCTTATAAGTTTATAGAAGCCTTTCAGTTTAATCAGGGTTCTAAAAACCTTATCATTTGACCGTGATGCTCGGTTTATCCATGTATTCTAGCGGATTATATAAGCTATAAAATACTATTGATTGTTTGGTGGAAGATCAAACAATTGACAAGTCAAAAGAACTTTAAACTTTTATTTTATCTCGGTTTAGCTTGTACTCGTTTATAATTGATTGTAAATTTTACTTTTATTATTTATAAATTAAAAACTAATTATGTTTTTTATTTTTATTAATTTTTAAATTGATGAGCTCGCGAGTATACCAATCTCAGCTCTTTTGAACTCAATTCAATTAGCTTGCTAATAAACTTGATTAGCTAAATAAACGAGTCAAGTTTAATCAAAAATTTGAGCTTGCTCGACTAATCTATTTTTTGAACTGAAACTAGTTTATGTACCGGCCGACTAGTACTGACAAAATGACAGCAGTATGACTTATTGACTTTGTCATTGTTTATGATGGGGCGTCATGTGGAGCGAACTGTATGCCCTTCTTATTGCCAAGCCCACTGCCTCCGGTGGGCATGCATTCAACTCAACAGTCACGACTTAAATTAATAACTTTAAACCTCGAGTATATCATATTATCCTGGTAATATATATTTGTTACATAAAGAAATTGCCTTTATGTTTGTTACACCCTAACATAGGCTCGCTTATTTTAGCGGCATCGCTCTGAGAGCCTAGCCTTTTTTGGGCTTTTCTGGGACTTGTAGGCTTCTCATAAAACGGACTCCCCCATTGATCGAGCTCGCCCTCGCCATTGAGACTCGCCCTTTGGGCTTGTGTTGAAAATTTTGGGTTAAGCCCACTGATGGAAAAAGCTATTGTGGAAGCTACATGAAGACATCGGACATAATGGGCCTCGCCCAATTACTACTTAAAACTACTGCTGCAGCTTTGGAAGAGGGCTAAGCCCATGAACAGCCTCGCCTGTTGATAGGCCTAAGAGCGTCGTCCCTTGGTAGATCTGACAGACCGGCCCTATGATTAGTTACCTTTTCTCAGTAGATAAGGATAAGTATTGACTCCGATAATCTCGGGTTAATAACTTATCCACTACGCTCCGAGAAAGTAGTTGGGCTTTTGGTCCATAACGATTATCTAAGGTGGTGACCCCAGTCCTATGGGCTTCTTAAATAAGGAAACACGGTTTTTTCTTCCCCAAGAACTACGTATGGCTTGATCCCTTATAAATAGGAGTACGTAGGCACATTGTAGGGTACGAAGCAACCCTTGCGAATAAGAGAGAATTCGACATTCGATTTTAATTGCATAATTTGATAATTCATACGATCTCAGCCACCTCCAAATACAAAACCCTAACTCTAAACATCGTAACCTATGCTCTAAACCTTCATCAATCACTACCATAATTCCAGCACCATCCCCAAATTTGTTATCACCAAATTACTCCGTTAACAATGTTTATGAAATATATATTCCGTAAAGTGAAACGATTTCTCGTAAACAGGTGAAAAAGATGCAAAAGAAAATAAGCAAAACATTTTTCTCAAAATTTACCAAAGGAAAATAAAATTGAATGAGCGAACTTCGGCCAAACCTTGATCATATATTTCGAGGTGAAAATATAGAAAATCTTGCGAATAACCTTTTTTATGCGTTCGTTTTTTTATATTCATTTTTTCGGTTTTTTAAGTATAAACTTTTTTTTTTTTCTGATTATATATATATATTTGATATTCTAATTTCTAATGTTTTTAAAATAGAAAGGGAGTTTGGATGTCAGGTGCATTGCACGTGATGTGAGTCTACATAACAGCAAAGTAACTCCGACTCGCTCGATTCTGGTTTGTTTTGCAAGATACGTATATTACTGGCGATTAAAGACGAGACAGAGAGACGAACTTAGAGAGAGAGAGATGGCACCACCAGCGGCAGAGTCAATTGAAGATGAGATTAAGAACGAGAAAAACCCTAGGCCTCTCGATGAAGATGACATCGCTCTCCTCAAAACTTATGTATACTCCTCTCTCTACTTAATAGTATAATTACTATTGTTATGTTTCAGTTCTCGCGTTCTGGATCTTACGCCCTTTGAGATTGAGCTATTACAGATCCATATTCTTAATTTCTCGTTTATGCTGTTTTGTGGATTAATTTTTGCTGATATATTTATATGTATGCTGTTTTCATCTATTAGCTTTTGGTTATATTGATATTTATAGTTTCGGCAGTGAGTTCAATCAATAAATGGAGTGGAATTGTGTTTTTTACTTGTTTATTAGTAGTATGGCTCAAGAGTTCTTCTTGATTGTACCTTGTGAATCAATATCGTATCCGCCGGGGGAAACACTAATTGTTACAACACATGTGCTGTTTCGTATGGTAAAGTAAGTATTTGGATTTGATTTGTTGTTTTAGGTATAGAAAATAGTAAATTTAAGCATAGATGGGAAGTGAAAGGTCTATGTTGGTGATTTTAGAACTTCTTCATTTTTGTTGTATACTCTCCTTAAGTACCGAAGTTTGGTATCCTTGGATTATGTAACTAAAGGCTGCCTTTTTGATAGTAGAATTTGTATTTGGGTAATATCAGCAAAGTGGAAAATCATTATGAATTTGTATAGTTGCAACTGTAAAATTATTAATTAGTAACATTTGCTTGTAGGTTGTCAATAATTTACTTGGCTTCTATCGTATATTAGACATACTGGTTGCTTCTATATTTTAAATAGGATCTTGGTGTGTGAGCGATACTGAACATTGTAATTATCTTCTGCAGGGATTGGGACCTTACTCCACTACCATAAAAAATGCAGAGAAAGAAATCAAAGAAATGGCAAAAAAGATCAATGACTTATGTGGTATGTATCTAATATGCATGCTCTACTCCTGATGCTAATTATTCATTTATTGTTATGTTTAATTGTTATCACTGTTGCACAGGTATTAAGGAGTCTGACACTGGTTTGGCCGCACCCAGTCAGTGGGATCTTGTTTCTGATAAACAAATGATGCAGGAAGAACAACCTCTGCAGGTCTGGTTTCTTACAACCCGCACCCCCTTTAAATTTAATAAAATTTGTAATGAAGAGCTGACTTGTTTTTGTAATCAGGTAGCAAGATGCACAAAGATAATTAACCCAAACACGGAAGATGCGAAATATGTTATTAACGTTAAGCAGATTGCGAAGGTTTGCATTTTTCTAATATTTATTTCTCTTCTTTCTTGCTGTGGTGATTTGATGATTGTGGATGTTTCATCTTATCTAACCTGTAAGAAATACTATAAATCTATAGTTGTTGCATATATACTCAATGCACACAGATATTTACAAATTAGCTAGACAAGCTATGCCCTGTCTCTTTATTTGATTCATGTTAGCTGTTTCTCTGGTTGTAGTTACTGTGTTAGCTCCTCTTAACATATGACTCTTGTGCTTTATTATTTTATTTTGGCAACATGCAAATTGGATAAACAAAAGGAAGCGCTCTGTTAGAACATTTGTTCCTAATTTGTTACATCATTGTTGGCAACTCCTGCAACTATTAAAGGACGTTCGAATTAAGACAATGTAAATATTCTTACATAGTCGATCTTATATAAAATTTGATTATGTCAGGGGATCAAATATATGCATTTCAGAATAAAACTAATTTCTATTGTATGCTCTGCGTAATGTGAGTTCACAAAATTTAAATTGTGTGCGCAACTCTGGGTGTATATTTCTTACCTTATTTTTTCAATTGCAGTTTGTCGTTGGGCTGGGTGACAAAGTTTCACCTACTGATATTGAGGAAGGCATGCGTGTTGGGTAATTTACCTATCTTAATTGCCGTTTGGTATAACTGTTATAACTGTCAAAAAGTTCTATGCATGTTCTTATCTTGTAAGACCTGACATGCTAATTTGTCTACACTCTACTCTATTTGTAACCTTTATGAGTGTATATCTCATTGCACTGCTGTAAAGGGCCAATAGAATTTTGAAATTCAGTTTAGTAATGAAGTTAATCCAAGCTGATAGAAGTTTTTTAGTTGCTTTGTGACTTGCAATGTATTTTCAAAGAAGTATTATTTGATACTGCCTTCCAGCTCCAACAAATGCAAGGGAATTTTTTCAAATTTTAAAACTGATGTGTTTTACGTTGATTGAAGTTGGCATTGTGGTGGTGCAGTGATGCAGGATAGATTTGGGAAGAGATAAATATATGATATAATAACGATAAGAAGATAAACTTGCATTGATTAACTGCAGTAGTGCGGTAAATCCATTATCCCAAGGGTTTCCCAACCGCAAAAGGGAGAGAAGCTACAGATTGCAGCCCATGAACAAAGAGAAATTCAAATCATTCAAGGATATTCCAATAATCAAGCCTTCTATAATATGTGGGTATCACATGACTTATTTAGGGAGTAATACCATAATAGCATAACCTAACCGATTAAAGCCCAAAACAATTGGGCTTCTTATAAATAAGCTACATATTTAATAAACTACTAGCCGACATATAAAATATATGAAGAAATTCCTTTATTTCCCCCCTACACTAAATATGTATAAACTAATTAATAACATATATGTAAAATTTCACCTCAATAATCACTTCCATTCCCCATCGTGCAATGTACCACTCATCACAATTATTATTTTTTAAACTCCGTTTGTCAGACTAATGTAGTTAAAAAGCACCATGTCAACTGACTTTGAGAAGTGCTTAGAGTAGTGTTTTTTGTGGGGTAGATCAATTTATTTGGATTTTTGACCTGACCTTATTTGTTGTGATACTCTTTTTCAGTGTTGATCGGAACAAATATCAAATTCAGATTCCTCTGCCTCCAAAAATTGATCCAAGCGTTACCATGATGACAGTAGAAGAGAAGCCTGATGTTACATATAATGATGTAGGTGGATGTAAGGAGCAGATAGAAAAGATGCGAGAGGTACCTAGAATATTAATATTTGGTTTTGTCTTCATGGTCCTCTGCGATGCATTTATTGCAGTTCTTTGATACTACATTCCTTCTTTAATTTTGGTTTAGGTTGTTGAGCTGCCTATGCTTCACCCTGAGAAGTTTGTAAAGCTTGGAATCGACCCTCCTAAAGGAGTACTCTGCTATGGTCCTCCTGGAACTGGAAAAACGCTGTTAGCAAGAGCTGTGGCTAATAGAACAGATGCATGTTTTATTCGTGTTATCGGAAGTGAGCTTGTTCAGAAGTATGTTGGCGAGGGAGCTCGTATGGTTCGTGAACTTTTTCAGGTTAACAACTGTGACCTGTTACTGTTGTGAAAAACTTTTTTTGTGCTTTAGATTTATTGGATCTCACTAAAGTTTGTGTATGGCAGATGGCACGATCAAAAAAGGCTTGCATAGTGTTTTTTGATGAAATTGATGCCATTGGAGGTGCACGTTTCGATGATGGCGTGGGCGGAGATAATGAAGTTCAACGCACAATGCTTGAAATTGTAAATCAGCTGGATGGTTTTGATGCTCGTGGAAATATCAAGGTCTTGATGGCAACAAACAGGTTAAGTTTTGCTGTTTTGTTTGAGTGTTTGTAACTCATTTTTTTGTAGCAAGTTATATACTTATATTCTATTCCAGTTTGACTGATAATGACTTGTGCGGCTGGGCTTACTTGTCTTTGATTTGTTTAATATGGCAAATTTATCATTTATGTGCATAGAGATGTACTTAATACGGTGTTTTATTTTCGATGTGCTTTAGAAGAAGTAGTTTCATTTGCTTTCTTGTTGACCTCGTATTTTTCATATATATAGTTGTGCTTTATATGGACCTCGTTCTTTTTCTTCATATATAGAGTTTCGCACTAATTTAAAGATGCATAAGATCATTATTGCGGCAGGGCTGAGAGTATATGTTCGTTTAGATATTCAAGTACCAAAGTTGTTTTCCTTGAACCAGAACATAAATTGGTGTTAACAAATTCCATGTTTTCGGTTGGTTGCATATTTTTCAGGCCCGACACACTTGATCCAGCACTGCTACGCCCTGGGAGGTTAGACCGTAAAGTTGAGTTTGGGCTGCCTGATCTGGAAAGTAGAACACAAATATTTAAGATCCATACTCGGACTATGAACTGTGAAAGGGACATTCGATTTGAACTATTAGCTCGACTCTGCCCCAATTCCACTGGTATGTCTTTGCAGTTGGGCCTTTTTATTTCCACATCTAACAACTCCTACTATGAGATAATGACTGTAGTTAGGTGATAATTTTTTATTTTGTTTTTTGCCAAGTATAAGTCTTACTCTTTATCACTTCATGACTTCAAAAAAAAAATGGACTTATAGGCAACTTCTTGGATCCTAGAACGTGTTGTTTAGTCAGTCTGCCTATTTTATAAATATAGTCAGAATTTGTGAAGGGGGTTCTTAGTTCCGAATTCTTGGAAGAAGTGGCAAATTCAGTTGTCAGAATAGTTATTGTCCCTTTCTAGCCATGCCTGCCATTTTACTTTTGTTAAAAAGATCTGCATGATAAATTGATTTGTCACACAACTTATCCAAATTCCCTTGGCACATGCTTCCTTTTTCATTTGCATGTATCATAGTACCTAAATCACTTATTTAATATCATTTATTTCCTCTTGGGGTTTTTAAGTAAAATATCTAATTGTTGAATGAAGACTAGAGCCAATAATATTTATAATTCAGTTTTTGCCCACAAGGTAATGATCTTGTCGACTGACTTCTGTCGTGGGAATTTTGTTGCACAAGGATTGTAACTTTACTGGTCAGAAAAAAAAAAACTAAGATAAGGGGTTTCACCTTTTCTGTTTTAGAAAGCAATTCATTGTGTCAATCTGTCATGTAACTCCACTTTCTATTGCCCTTGTTTCCCCACTGTATTTGGGATTTTGTAGCAGAACCTGGCCATGGTGTCTTAAATTGTAGCACATAGTTTCTTGATGAAAAAATATTGATTCTGATTTCTAAACAATGTTTGTTTTTCATTTTTCTTAAATTTAGGAGCTGACATAAGAAGTGTATGTACTGAAGCTGGTATGTATGCCATTCGTGCAAGAAGAAAAACTGTTACAGAGAAGGATTTTCTTGATGCTGTCAACAAAGTTATTAAAGGTTATCAAAAGTTTAGTGCCACTCCGAAGTATATGGTGTACAATTGAGTGAGCTTTTTAGAAGGCTTGATGCTGTCTTAACATTTGATTCTTGGAACTTTAAGCTCTTCCTTTCTTGGTTTCCATTTTGTATTCAACTTTCATGTAATCAGTATTTAAGAATCACAATCATCTGGTTCTGTATTTGTCTAGAGCATATGGATATTTTGTTTTTCTTTTCAATTGTTTTTATAAACCAAAAAATGGTAGAAGCGGGTGGCGGGTGGAATTTTTAAGCTATATTTGTTGAATCAAACTTCCTCTTAAATATAATTTTACCTAACTAGATTGGAGTATGTGTCGTTCCTTTTAGCAAAAATTATTATTACCGATCAATTTAGGCAACTAATATACAACTAATAGAGTCAAAATGATTGGAGATGCTTTTACAGGTTTAACTAATCCTTTTAGCCCACGCCGTATCTATTCATAGTAGGTATAATTTGAATCTGTAATGCAGGGTGAAAAGACTAGTGGTATATTATAGGTTATCTGAACCAAATAGTGTTTAAACTATACACACTTTTTAGCTTACGAGTGATGAATAGTTTTTTTTTTTGGTCAGGATGAGTTATATAGGAGTAATATTTTCGACTTTTCGTGAGACTTTACTGCTCAAAATAGCAAGGTCTCTTTTTGCCTTACTGAGTTTTGTCGGGTGTGAAATAGCAGAAAGTTAAGGGGTTATTTCTAATTTGTGCGCCAATGGCCCAAATAAAGAATAAATATTTGCTAAATTGAATGAGTGATATTTTAGTTGTGCTGCAACCATGTGTTGGTATCACCTGATCGAATGAGTTTATACTTTTTGAATTTTCTGTAACAATGAATTAAATCAAAAACACATTGTTGTAAACTTTTATACAAGAGAAACTATCACCATGAAGAGTTTTTAGGATTCGATCATATGATACATAATAATGACAAGAAAAAAGAAAACGGGGAATGCATGAGCACGAAAACGTATGGAAGGAGTCTAAACTAATTTATGCAGAGGACCGGCCAGAGTCTACAACATATATAGTCAGCAGTAGCTTGATTTGCCAGAGGAGTAACCAGGAGATGGTTGCGATATATAGCTCACACTCTTTAAACAATAATTGGACTGGCACTGGAATCTCTTTTACAAGAGGTGGTTGCAATTTATATCTCACACTTGGTATAAAGAAAATGGGATTCCACAGATAGCCCCTTCACCATAGAGATACTCGGGTCACTTGTGTTGGCATCATTTGTCAATCCAGTCCTTAAACAGCAAAATCATGTAGATAGGTAGGTTCACTGCAGCTACTACAGTGATCACTCGAAGAGTTCTGAAAATTCTCCTGATCACCATATCTGCCTTTGACTTGTTTGGTCTGGATGCTATCTTTGTTGATGCATCTGTTGGCACATATACACTGACATCTGAAGGCATCAAGACATCTATATCCTGCATCAACTGTTTTTTGGCTGCTGACCGCAACACAGCATTGCCCCTGTAACCAGAAAAGTCTTTTAGGCAAAACAAAGAAAAGAAAAGTAGATGTATTTAACTGCAACCTAGCAGACTAACTCTAAAGCTCAACAGGAGGTTACTCATCAGTCATTCCAGAATTCAATCATCAAAGCGGCCAATTTGCTCCATGGTCATCTATTTGACCTATTACCATTCTACCCTAGAAAACAGCAATTAACATTTGACACTTACCTTTCTGTTGTACCTTTCTCATTTGATGAAACAGCAGCCTTTATGGTTCTCTTGACAAGGTGCATTGAACCTTCTGCATCCCAAACCATATCGTATTCGCAATTTTCTTCATCAACTTTTTCTTTGGAACCTTTGAAAATGCTGCAGCTAATTAAACTTCTAATGTATCCCATGCAATCAACAGGTGCCAAGATAGATACACCACTTGTTGGCCAAAAAAGGGCAAGAAGTAGAGTAAGAACAAACTGACACAGATACCTGGCAATGTCAGTGAAGCATTTTTAAGTAAGAACCCAAGGCATATTTATATATTCAGAATTTGTTACATTCACCAATGTAAAAATTACCATATGTAAATGTATGTTTGTACAGGAAGAAAGCACAGATGAGTTAAAACTGCATCTTTTCCAATTGTTGCATTAGGAAATGAATGGTTCCATGCAGATAATAGCATAAAAGATGGATACAAGTTTCCCTGCTGCCAGCTTATTGTCCCTAGAGTTTGCTGCAAATATTTTGTCTATTAAAGGTCACATAAGTAAGAGCAGCATATGCCTAATACAGTAAGATTC
The DNA here is from genome assembly GCA_003724115.2 of Anethum foeniculum. NCBI lineage: Eukaryota > Viridiplantae > Streptophyta > Magnoliopsida > Apiales > Apiaceae > Anethum > Anethum foeniculum. The sequence continues at coordinate 10,050 of PHNY01287200.1, read as the reverse complement.
ATACTTCTGTAACTGGCCCGTACTTGGACGTGTGAGCAACTGTACACTGATCATGGTCATGACCAGAAAGGACAAATACCTGCTCAAACAGATAGTTAGTTATATAACAGTCTGTCCACAATCTTTTTGACGTTTTCGTAAGAAGAATTTAAGCTTCATGCACTACTGACGGATGGAAGTATGAACATACAGGTCTGAGAGAATCCAGTATGCTTTCTGTTTTTTCTTCACTAATATAGTTTTGATATCTGTACATGTCAAACATCAAAATTGTCTATATTAGCAGAAATATTGTACCAATATACATATTGTTAAGAAAGTTATAAATAGAGGTGGGAAATTTACAATATATCTTCGTCAAGGTTGTCACGACGGACTCTCTGAAGAAGAAACAAAGGTATGCATAAGTTCTACTACTGATACAAGCATTTGCATCTAGATTTAGAACCCAAAATAACTGACAAGAGTACTACAGAGAGCAAGGAACGTGATAAACATATTTGACAGTTACGAGCATCAAAATCCGATGATGAACTTCATGTAAGTTAGAACTTGGGACTCGTGGATTTCTGGGCCAGCCATTGTAGGTAATGGGGCATTAGGTTCTGATAAGCCTATGGCTTGGCAGAATTTAAGATTTATGACTTTTCAGAATAATCCTAAAATATTAACCCACAACTAACACAAAGGGAAGAAAAAAAATGAAAGGCTTTACCTGGTTAATAATTTGTGATGAACGATATGGACCACAAGAAGTCCCGTGTTTCCGATACAGTGGGATGTGAGTCAACAGAACTCTTGGCGTCGAGCTAGAATCTACACAAGTAGCAAGGATTTTAAGATTACAAAATGATGCAGAGCAAGTACCGACTTAGCAACTTCTAATGAAAGTTAGCATCAGATACCCATGGAGACATTTTGTACAAAATTCCAGGTAGCAGAAGTCAGGTCTCGTTGTGGATTCCCTGCCAATAGAAAGAATTTCTTTTTCAGTTATCAACTAGTGATACTAAAGATTCTTTTGCAAATAAAACCAGTACAGTTGTTACTTGCATGCACTAAAACATGACAGAACATTTATTTTATCATTCTATGGTCTTTTGCAGGAGCATGATTTGGACAAGAATCGGAATACAAGGATTTTCTTAGATCTTATAGATGGTGCAATCCAACTTTAAGGAGACATAGGAAAAATAAAATATATCCAAAGCCAATGCACAATTAATACTGGTCCCTCTCTTCCGCAAAAAGTTCCCAACATATAACTTATAAATAGTTCTTGGTTACAAAACACAACACAACTATGCTAAAAATTCTTATCTGTTGGGCAATACATTATTATCTGTTGATTGTAGTACAAGAAACCAAATCGAGTTTCAAATCAACTTTAACTGTGCTACAAAACACAACAGTCCATAATTTTAGATCAATAATATATGATCATGTCCCTGCTACAGAAATAGTAGCTTAATATCTACAGAAAGTGTAAAATTAAAGGTCAGAACTTTTATTGTAAGAAAAAACATTATACATGTGCAATCTTATAATATAGGATAATCGACAATATTATAGCTAAATATGTATAACTGAAGATACTAAGTGGACAAAAGAGAACTGCGTATGTATGATTGACTACGTTCAAAAAAAGCTATACTTTAAGGTGTATGCATTTCTCATCGTATGAACCAGACAGAGAAGTCACTTAATACATCTCTGAAGTTCAAAATAATGTACATATACAGGCTTGGGTGTATGGTTTTTGTTCTTCTCACTGGTAATAGTACTTCGTAAACATTGGATTTTTACTATTTCATACCAGTTTCCTGTTTCTTATACCTATCAAGCAAAAAAACTAGTTTTCTTCATTAGAAGGTGGATTCATCCAATATAAATTCATTTAAATTTAGCGGCTAATTCCACTTTTTGGTGAAGAAAATAATAAACTAACACTCCGATTGGTTGGGTGGACTGGAATAGAAGTGGGAGTGAACTGAAGAAAAATAGAGGTGGAAGAGAGAATGCAAAAGCGGATAGTGAAGGAACTGAGAATGAAGATCGCTAATGTTAAGTTGCAGGAGACAGGAGTGAGCATCCATTCGAGTTTTGACCTATCAAAAAATTGGGCATAAGACAACTGGCAACATAGGGTAAAGATCAGATATAAAACTGACCATCCAACGTCTGGGCATCAATGGCAATAAAATCAAGTCCTCCAACTTTAAATCGATAGTTTCTTGTACCAAATGCATTTTCATATCGTCTGAAAACCTGTACAATAATAAGATATAACATATAAGAATTAGTAGCTGAGTGAAACTACAAGACAAAAAATTTGCCCACTGTTTGCATGCATTCATGTACATATTTGAACCCATTCAACTTCTTAAGTTTTCATGCAAAGGTATTCAATGCACTACTATATGGATGAATTCACACTGTTCTGAAAGAGCAATCGCTCGTAGCATCTAAAAGTGCATTAAGAATGTTAGTCACCAACACTCCCAAAACTTTAAGGTGTTGGTAGAAGGGCTTGACACGAATATTTAACACTCCCCCTCACTAGAGAGTCCATTTTGGAATTGAAGAGTGAATCACTAAGAGCCCATCTTTGGGGAAAGAATCAATCTTAGTGTCCAAGTGTATATGTTAGATATTTGAGAATATTGGAGTTTACCAGAGTTCAAACTCTAGACCTCTGCTCCGTTACCATGTTAAATTACCCAATACAAGATCCCAATCCGATAGTATACTAATATAATTTCATTTTATATGTTATCATGACTGACCTTAATTTGAGCCAAATCGAATGAAGTCATAATCAATCTCATCGAATTGACTCGGGTAGCTCATTGAAAAATACTTGTTCCACTATAAATCTAGAAAAGAGTTTGAATTGAGTTTATCGAGTTAAGCCTGGTCCCTATTTGGTCTGCATTACAATCCTATACACATTAGATTTGGGTCATTGGGTGTAAACCTCTCAAGTACAAACCTAATTGTTTTTTTCCTTCATCTTCATTTACTTCTATATTTTACTATGAGTAAGTTTGAAATAAACATAGAGACTTGTTTAAGTGACATGGATCAGAAATTTGTAATGCGCCATTTCATGATTTGTGTAAATACCACTGAATGCAAATTTTGTTTCTCTTAATCTCATACTTCTTCCTAAAAAGGGAAGGCTAAAAATGATTTGTAAACTCAACAATATTGTTTGCAGTCTTCTTACTTGTGCCTCCATGCATCTATCTTATTAGGTTGATGCACTACAAATGGCCACCTCCATAACATTCTTCCTACCATATCCTTTGACTAAACACACGCACTCTATTAAAAAATATAATGTAACATATGAATCTTCTACATATGTACTTCGGTTATGTATAACTACGATCTGTTGTACATATCTTGTTGACTCTGTATACACTTTCATGTTGTAATTGTTTGGATACATATTATGAGTAATAATACACAAGCCCTGTTCAGGGACTTTACCATTATCTAGCAGTATATGGTTCTAGATCGTAGAAAAGATCAATTGATTATGCACATGATTATTCTTTTTCTTGTACTTCTATTCAAAAAATCGTGCAAGTGTCATCACCTAAGTAATAGCTAATTTCTAATCAGCATCATAATCATATCAAAAGATAAATAAGGAGAATTATAAGGAGCTCCATATTTTGAAGAATGGAAATCATGCTCATGTACCTGTGGTATACGAGAATGGAAAGCTGAGTAGCCAACATCATGGTTTCCAGGCAAATGGTATACTTTAATGTGTTTAACACTATCAAGCGTATCCAGATCAAAAATATGTCTGAGCCGACTTAAAGATTCTTTCCACCTTTTTGATTTCCGGTTCAGAGAAAAAAGCAAACAAAATCACAAATATAAGACACAATCACAAGTCAAAAGAAAATCATCCTTATATATATAAGGACATACAGAATGATTATGGAAAGCCAATATTACGAAACCTACAACGACAAGTAAACACATGAACAGCAGACGATTTACAAAGTACTGCCAGCTGCAAACTAGAAATAATAAAGTAATAGCACCAGTGTAATGAGCTACCATGTTTTAATTCTTATGTTGTATGAAATTGGTTGGTCTTAACTTTTAAGTATGGTTAATCATAATTAAGTAGACTTTGTATAAAACAACTAATTTAACTTTCAAGCATATATATTTCTTGCACGTACTCTTCATCAGATAGATCAGGACCTCCATCAAAATAATCTCCAAGAAACAAAATTACATCAGGTTCGAATGGCAAGACGGATGCTAGAAATGCTCTGCGCATGAATACATCTGTATAGAATTGTGCAATCTCAAGAGCTAGCGATTTTGGAGCAACACTAAGGGATGTTCTATCCATGAGCTGTTAAGAATATGGTATGGCAATACAGAGTTATAGAAATGACAAGACCAATAGTACAGTGTATTACTAAAGAAAATACCTCAGAAAGAAACCAAAACCTGAGGATCAGCCAGAACTGCCACTTTTACAAAGTCATCTGGATACTGTAGTCCGTTCATCTGGTTCCCCAGTACACAGAATGTCAGTATAATATTTTTTACTAAATAATTTGTCCATATATATAACCTTAAATTTTCCTTTCATTATTGAAAACCAGTCTTCTATTATATCTATTAAAACGTTTGTATTAATTTTCTTTACATAATTTATACTCCCTCCATCCATCAGATTGTATACGTCTACTGTTTGCACGTAGAGGCTGTAGTTCCATAAATTTTTTTTTAAAAAAAATTTCAAAAATTTTGAAAAAAAAAATATGGAGCTATAAATGAGTCTTAAAAAGCCCAAAAACATAACGTTAGAGAATTCAATGGAGCTATAAATGAGTCTTAAAAAGCCCAAAACGTAAACTTAACGTTAGAGAATTCAATGGACAGAGGGAGTATTGATGGATAATCATTTGATAATAGAAATTTCCTCTTCCTTCTATAATGAAAGTCTTTATCCATTACAAAGACCTTATAAATCATTATCAGGAAACACACAACTCAGCATATAGGAATGGAATTAAAGCAGGTCTTTAAAGACAGCATAAAGCTTTTCTGCATAGGATGTTTTGAGGTATGGTTTTGATTTGAATAAGATCATTACCTTCATGATATTCACCTTCTTAGGGTTCATATAAATTTTATATATGTATGTGTGATATCAAAAAAGGTAAAACAAAATGTACTTGTGTGGAAGCGCATATCCCTTCAATCTTCTAATAAATTTGTTATGGCTGCTAGCTATATACAGTGGAATGGGCGGCAATGTTGTTATATTTATTATATTGAATTGTTTTATATAATTTAATATTAAATTATATGTATATATTTCATTTTATATTTTGATAATACTATACCGTACCATCGATGAGCTTTCATAAATTTTACTCTCAAACAACTCTAATAATTATTCTTAATTTCAAATATTTTTACAAACTTCCCCATTTACTTGTACTATATTTTATTTAAATTTTCAATTTAGTTTTTCAGTTTTTATTAGCTTTATTTAGTATCCTACGTGAATATATTATTTAGTTTTAATTTTTTTTCTTTTCATTTTTACATGCATATTACAAAATTTAAGAATATTATTGTTGAATTATTTTATTACTTTATTTTTATTACAATATTTAAATGTGTATTCTCTTTTTTCGAATGAACTTTTATTTTCTATTTTTCGATTCTATTTAGTATCATGTGGATATATTACTACTTACATTTTATAATAATATTGTTACTGAATATTTTTTGTTAATTGTATTTGATATTTATTTGTATTAAACAGTAATTGTATATATTGTTTACATAATTTTATTTAATATCCTTAAGAATATGTAATTACATTTCAATTTCTTAATTAATTACTTATTTTTTTTATTTATTCACATATATTTAAATTGTTAATACATTAAAATGAAATATTTTTCTATTAGCTATATATTTTTATTTAAATGAAATATAAAGATAATGTATATTACTATTTTCATCGTACTTTGTCGATAAATAACAAAAAATGAATATAATAAATGACTAGTTCTTTTTTAATAACCAAATCATAAGTAAACAAATATTCTTTTTTCTAATTTATGACTAACCTAAACCCGTTAAGCTAATTATTATACATTTAATAACGAAACACAAGTAAAAACTATTCTTTTTCCAATATCTGAATTTAAGCTATAAGACCCTACCAAACCACCTAAATCGGTTAAGCTAATTATATATAGGATACAATGTGATTGTGGCACCTTTTTTGCAGCACCCCCACTCTTCAAATCATATAAATGGAATTGTGGAAGAGATTAAGGATAAAAAGTAAAATGAGACATAAATGCCACAACTTAATCATCTATTTCATTACATTCAACCAAGTAGCTAGAACCAGAGTTTGTAGGAATAACTTAATTTTTTAATTTTAAAATCTCATTTGCATTAATGCAGATATCAGGAAGTGCAATAGCAAGTATAAGTTGGTTTTGTGTCATCCACAAATAAATAAAAGTTAGGATTTTGGACTAGGAATTTTGTCTGGGACATGCATGCTTATGCATGTTCCCAACTTCTAGACTTGCAAGCATGGCATGTTTGCACAAAAACTATTCCTTTTTGAGAATTTGGCATGATCGTGCAAGCTTGTAGCTATTGTGCAATTTTCTACATGCGTTCAATTTATATTAAAAGTTATTCTCAGTTTTTGGTGGTTTTTTTGGTTTTTTGTATATCTTTTGCATATATAACATCACTGCATACATGAGATGGCTATTTGTTGAAAATAAAGCATTGTCATACTGATAAGAATACAGAGGGTTTAAATCTCTAGCTCAGAAACAAATACAAGAATGCCTAATACTGTAAACAAAAATTCATTAGCCTGGGTAATAGAAGGGAATGCATATGTGTTCTGTTAACACATTATAGGCATGTATTGCACCAACTAAAGTTGCTGAAACAAACAGAGTAAACATAATTATGTTATAGGTGTTAAATGTAATGCAGCACTTAAATGTGTCATAGTTGTGCTAAAATGGGACAATTTTTTAAAATTGCTCTTTCTGGCTAAAATTGTGCCAAAAGGGAAAAAAACCTTAAAACGTATCTGTGCCGTTATGAACTACTTGCAGATCATTTCTTTTACAGGTTTTAACCGGGTTAATATGAATCTACGACTAGTTGACTACACCCCATTCTTAAACATTTATGTTCGATTGAAGACTTATTGGTTGGAATAGAGCAAGAATATCTGGTTTCCTGTAGGTGTTTATTTATTTATCACACATATCCACTAATCAGCATCATTGATATAACATCAAGAAATTCCAACTTAATTTAAATACACAACGGAATGACTTAATATTTGAAAATTTGTCATTTGGGTGTTTAACACTGAACTGTGCCGAAAGAAAACACCTTCAAAATTATCATGTGGCTTTAAATGCCGAATCTGAACTACTCCGAAGCCACTTCTTAGGTAGGTTTCAAGTTTCAACCTACGTAGATAGAAATAGAAGTGGCATTCTAACATAATTAGTGTCCAGATAAAGGCTTTAGTTGCTTAGAAGTTAGAATAAAGCAAGAATCTCTGTTTCATAAATGTATATTCGCCACTCACATCCCAGAAATCAGCCACATCCATATCACATAAACACATCTGAACTTAATTTAAACTATATTACCAATGACTTAAATCATCACATTAAAAACCCAACAGAAATTTAAAAATAAAATGCTACTAAATATTAAATAAAAAATGAAGAAAACATAGGAGTACCTTGGAAGAAAGATGGGGCCAAGAACAAGTGAAAAGAGAAGGAAGACGAAAAGCGAGCATCTCGCCGTAAAGAAGAGTCAAAGCCCATATCAGACATAACATCGCCGTTAGATTCCACGTCATCCTTATTATTCTTTTATTGTTCTTGTTTATATTATTCGAGGCAGGTCATATAACAGTCTCCCAGATCTCTATATACTTACAACCTGGTTTTATTACACACAACCTGGTTTCTAGTACCGTGCTTCATAAACATTCTAAAAAAACACTTGTTGACCTGTGTGCGGATATGTTTTTTTTTTTCTTGAAAGGGTGTGCCGATATGTTTAGTAAATTATAAATGTACTGTGCTTATAACAAATTTTTAAAAATATCACGATAATTTTTCTTTTGTATTATAATTATTTTTTATTTTTTATTTATTTTAATAATTGTTTTCATTATATTTGAATAAAGAATTATTAGTGATAGGGAAAATTATAACCCTAAGGACATAATTAATGATACATTAATTGTGTCTGATAAATAATAATGGCTCGAAACCCAAAAGTACACGAATTGGGCCTAATGGGCCAATTCCACATACCTAAGGTTGTAAACGGAAAGGAAATATATAATATAGTTGATGCTGTCCATACTACAGGATCAACTGGATTTATAATCATGTTGATTATTCTAGTTCATAAGCCCGGTTAAGGTATGCAAGCCCAATGAGCTATACAATTAACCAAAATTCGTAGTCAACTTGTCAGTTGACTAAACAACTTGTAAAGAGTATTCTATCAAGAATATGATTCCTAGAAGATATCCATCAAGGAACCACACTTGCTAAGGAGACTGTCTT